>JASDQU010013929.1:106734-123943 GCA_032191745.1 Picea mariana | reverse complement strand
ACCCATCTAGTGGGATCCGAGACATCAAATTTGGTCACATCCACACGCAGAAGGCGTAGGTCATGCTGAAAGTGATGGGGCTGAAAATTATGGGAATGAGAGGAAGTTTCACCTTCGTTTTGCAAAGGTGGGTCAGATGAGGGAAGATCTGCAGGGGATATGCAGCTTGGCGGAGATCATCGTAGTGAAGGAGACAAAATGGGTATTGAAGGCTTCAAGCTGGGTAGCAAGGTATTGTTTGAGGTCCTCTATTTTGGCATCGATGGAGGAATGCATATTTTTATTGATGGTGGCAACATTGGCACTAATTTGTCTCACTTCTTGTTGGGTTTTTTTGAAATTAGAGTGCAAGGCATTGAAGTGAGCTTCCAAGTCTTGGCTACGGGTGCGGGCCATGATGAAGAGGGAACACGAAAAGGGACAAGTGGGACCACAAAAAAATGGGTTATGGGTGAAGTGTATCACAACGATCAGGGCGAAGAGTGGAATCCAATGGGGTAAATCCCAAATAAGGGTGTTGGAAGGGGGTCGGGTCCACGAGAATAAACAAATTGCTGAAAAATGATAGGTATGAATGCGATAAGGGAGAAGAGAGGAATCTAACGTGATAGGTCT
The DNA here is from genome assembly GCA_032191745.1 of Picea mariana. NCBI lineage: Eukaryota > Viridiplantae > Streptophyta > Pinopsida > Pinales > Pinaceae > Picea > Picea mariana. The sequence goes on along the minus strand of JASDQU010013929.1, from coordinate 123,328 downwards.
CAAATAATGGTGCCATCAGATCCATACTCGTTTTTTTTTTTTTTTTACTCCTGCGNTGTAGTGACGAAATGCCCAGATGCTTAACAAGAAGAAATGTGTAGTAATTTCACAACTCGAATGCAGGAGACATGGTTGTGTGGCAATAAATCTTGTCTGTTCTATTTTTGTTTCTGTCCCAAGGGTTAAGGTATTCAAGGGTTCTACAGACAAGGGTTTTCCATGTGTTATATCTCTATGATATACATGCAGGGTCCAACAATAGTACTTGGTCCAATATCTGAGGACACCAACTAAGGAGGCTAAACCATGCCCTTAGTCATACTACCCGACTAACCAGGTGCTAGAGAGTATCTTCCCGAGTGTTGTTCTCGATGGCACTATAGCAGTCAGGCGACCGATTGGTTTATCTATGGAAGGCTTCAGGAGATCTAGGTTGATCCATATATAGGTGTTGTCTGATGCACTACCACTCAAAGGGGCACGAACATGGGTTACAAGGGTGGCCAACAAATGTGTGCTTAAGTACCACTTGTATTTCCTGCATGTATGAATCCCCGACCGCTCGTTTATGCATGTAACGACAGATCTATGTAGCTAAAAGACACCAGAATACATCTCCACCCTAAAAAAAAATTCAACCCACAATTTTCTATCAAGGAAGGTGCTCTGATACCACTTGTAATATTCTAGATATAAAATAGTATGCAGAACAAAAATAATTAGCTAGAAATGGTAGATAAACAATGATATAACCGAAACAACAACACAATAATACCAAAATAATACCAGAATAACACCAGAAAGAGCACTTTGATTATTGAGACCAATGTTCACTTGCCTCTTCAAGGGGGCAACCTCTAGCAGAGCAGAGCTCTATTACAATATATCCAAGACAAAACTTCTCATACCCTCTACTCCTATTTATACTAAATATGTCTATCCAAAAGAACAATCTAGAGGAGGATCCTTCTAGAAGCAGAAGCTTCTATTAGGTCTTCTTACATTTAACTTATTCTTCCTTATTGCTGGGGCTTATTAATATTGACCTTTATTACATGGAAATATGTTATTCTACCTACATGGGGGGTTAGGTCCCTAACATTTTATGGCAAAGAATATGACTACCTCTATTTCTTTTTTTGTTTTCTCCTACAATATTTCTATTGCCAAGATTATGACCACCACCATCTCTTTTTTGTTTTTTCTATATGCACTCATGTATGAGATACAAAGAGATAGGCTCTGAACATGCTCACTATTTTCCATTACACAACACATGATTAGGCTCCAATTAGTTTCCGGTCCATATTGAGGTCTCACAGTTAGGCACTTTCTTCCCCAGTGCTTAAATGCAATCAGAACGATTGGGCCCAGTTACACATAGAATATAGAAAACTCAATTAGTTTATATAAATAGACGATCTTAAACCATTGCTTTTGGTTTGGGAATTAGATCAACAGTAAGTGACTCATTTCTAGATTCAATTGCTCCTTTGACAAATGTTGTAATTTGGCAAGTTAGATCAATTGACATATTATTTCTTGTTTCTTAGTATTAGCCAACACAACTCTCTCCACTTATATTTCTCTCTTTATTAACATTTTGATTTTTTTTTCCAATTTTTATTCCCTACATTACATAGTTAAAATAATTATTGTAAAATATTGCAATAATTGTTAAAAATAAAATAATTATTGTAAAATATTGCAATAATTTCACAATTAGTTATTTTATTCACAAAATATTAATTTAGTATTTCTTACTTAAAAACAGATGTTTTCACATAGTTATGATATTTAGTATTTCTTACTTAAAAACAAATGTTTTCACATAATTAAATATCATGACTGAATTTAAAGAAAAAATATATTCAACTTATTCCTATAACAACGTACCTTGAGAAAATTGCTAATAATATAACTATGAGTGCAAATACTAAACTATATCACATGCCTCTCATTAAAAAATATATATATTTAATAAAATAATAAACTATATCACATGTCTCAATGAATTTAGAATAATATTCTTGAAATACTTTGATCTTAATCTTAGATTTATTTAGCATAGAGAAAGATAAAATAACACTAGCTGTTTCCTACCTAATTTTGTGTATGTGTCTTTTAATTCATTTTGAGATTCCTCTTTGTTTATTGAGAGTTATGTTTTTCTATCTTTTGATTTACTGAATTGTTTTTTTAATTTTTTATTTACTTTTTTTTTCATTTTTCATTATTTAAATGTTCTTTTTACTAGATTGAGTGATATGGATATGGTAAGGTATGTTTATAGATTTTAGTCGTTAAATCATTTTAAGGAAAGAATTTTTTGTTTCACAAATAAGGGGTCTCTTATACTAATTTAATGTTTAGTTTGATCATAACTTTAAAATTAAATTATTATTATTATTATTATCAATAATATTGAGATAAAAGTTGTAACAACATGTATGAAAAAAAACAATTAAACATAATAACAAATATTTAGAAAATTATAAAAATGTGATATCAAAAAAATAAGTTAAAAAAAATCATTACAAAGATAAACAAGGTTGCGTGGCAGTGTAGTCCCCGCCAACGAGGTTACAAAGTAAATTGTGGAAAATTAGGTTGAATTGTAAATGACGGAAGTGTTCGGTGCAAAAGGTATATCACGAAAATGTTGTGTGCAACATGTATATCAGGGAACATGGGGCATAAAATTTCGTTAGCGCTGAGGAGCGACCTCGTGGAGCAAGGCAAATTGTGGAAAATGGGGTCGAATTGTAAATGACGGAAGTGTTCGGTGCAAAATGTATATCACGAAAATGTTGTGTTGAACATGAATATCACGGAACATCGTCCCCGCGAAGAGATAGGAAACTACAACGAAGATGTGGCAAGCAACATGAAGCATAGGTGGTATCCATGCAGTAAATGACGCTTGACATGTAGAGAACCATTTATTTTTTGAAAGTATATAACAAAATACAATTTGTTCATATTGGAAGAAAAAATTTGGAAATTTATCCATGCAGCAAAGGACGCTTGGCATGTAGAGCACCATTTATTTTTTGAAAGTATATAACAAAATACAATTTTTTTTTTCATATAGATTGGTGAAAGATAAAAATGTATTAAGACATAAATTTAAAAGGAGATAAGAAAATAGTTTTATTTGAAATATGTCAAAAAATAAAAGTTTGTTATATACTACTGGAAATTTTGAAATATATAAAAAAATAAAAGTCTGTTACATATTAATGGAAATTTCAATGCGTTTGTCATGTAGACTGGGATTGGGGCTCCCGCGGACCATTAGAGAAATATGTACAAGAAATAGGACTGTAGAAAGAAGATAGAGTGCAATACCTGCAAAAAAAATAAATTGAAAGGTATAAGTGTTTGCCTAGACATTTCCATTTAAAAAAGTGGAATAACTGGGTTGATAAACAAAGCAGGATGCAATCAGTAAACTTAAAGTGATGGTACATATGAGCCCTTTGGCTATTTTCTTGCGACTGCCATTTCATTGATGTCGTCGACGACTGCTGGAATCCTGGCCACTGTCTGTTTCCTTTCGTCGGCGGCCTGCTTCAATTCCGTTTCAAGCCATTCTTCAATGTAGCTTCTCATTGGGGTGACGTTGATCTCATTCTGTATTTTTATGTTTAAAAGATCGTTTTCTAATTCCCAGAAATCGATAGAAAGATTACACAGAGCCTGATGAATTTCCTCATTCTGTACTGAATGGTCGACTAGCCAGTCGTCGACGTTATCTTGATCATATTCAAGGATGTTGTAAAATTTTTGCAGAGACAACGCCTTAAACATATCAACCTGTTTATCGAACTCTTGCCTAGTTAAGGGCAAGGAGTTTGTGATTTAGTCGGGGTCTTGGAAGTCGTTTGTCTTTCTGGCTAAGTTTATTCTTGACAACCTTGTGAATAATTTATCTTTCTTTGATATGGCTTGTTCACATGACTGAACAATGAGATGCAGGTTCTTCACTTTTTCTTTCCAGCACACATTTAATTGACCGATCTGGTTTTTGGATGGAAGATCTTGTTGTCTTCTTTTTGTTTCTGTCATATTGTTGACAGTGGTGCCAAAAGGAAGGACTGTCTTTAAATAGAAATTTTCTTCATCTTTTAACTCCGCCTGCAAATGTTTGATCAAACTATGATGGATTGTGATTTTTTCCACGCCTCAGTAACCAGTTCCATTCTTTTCTTCATATTATTCTCCACATATCCTCTACAGGATGCGAGAAGGTTGGAGGATGCTTTTAAGTTGGCTGCAGGGGTGGAAGGCATGGCTTTTGCCAAAGGATTGACAAGCAATGGCATAGGAATCAAAGCCTCTTCCAATTCCTTGACCCAGTCCTTCAGTTTGGCATTCTTGGCCTCGATTCCTCCAATGGAATCATGAAGTGCATCTCCTCTCGCGTTGTGAAGTTGAAATATTTGGGACGACCGCATGTTGGCAAGGTCAACCTCTAAACGAGATTTTCCTTTCTTATTTTTTACATATTTTTTCTCAATTATCAATTATTTGGACTGGCTGTCAAAAACAACGCTCTGGAACATGAAGGATTCATCTTCGTCAAAATTTTCGGTATCGGATATGTCCATTGGACGGCTATGATGGATGACATCTTTGGGTTGATCAAGGTAGTGGAGCATGCTATCTAGATTAGTGTTAAGTTCCATGTTCTCACTTTGAATTTCCGACTCTTCCGCCTGTCCCACATTTTTGTTTCTCTTCTTCTCTACTGGAAGCTTGCGAGAACTATCAATTTTAGACTAAGGAGGGTCATTATCTCCTCCTCTGTTTGAAGAACTCTGAGTTGCTTTGTTGTTGTGCTGGGCCATTGGACCGATGATCTGGGATGTTGTACTTTTCTTAGTGCTATTTGTCGATTGAACACTCTTGTCACCAGGGCCTTTCCCCTGTTGCATGCACAATTTTGTGCAGCTTTGCATTGTGTCTAGGTCACCGAAATCAAAAGCAGGAGCGTTGCCGCCAGTGTCTTTGTTTTCGGGAAGGTGTTTTTTGAAAAAACAATAACCGAGGCCAAGTGTTTGTAAATGTTTTCGAAAAATATTATCGAGGTTGAACCCTCTTATGCTTTTATCATATCTCAGGTTGAAGATGCTAGAATGCGTTGCGAATTCGTTAATTTTGTTGACGTTTTTCAATACGAACTCCCCTACTTTCCAAGGCAGAGGAATGAGCTATTTTTTTTTCTTCTTTTTCAATAGATGCAACCAGTAGTTGTATTGTCATGCTACTTCTGCAACAAACATTATGTTCGTAATGTGACATGGAAGGAGAGAAGGTTTTTCAGTGGAGCCAAAAATTCTTATCACAGTGTAATTATCCAAATGTTCAAGTGTCCCCTTCCTGTCCAAAAAACTGGTTGCCTATTCAAATATGCGGGGAGCATATTCTCCTAACAAGAAAACTTTGAAAACAGACATGAAGCCATTAAAAAACTCATAAAAATAGTGGGAAGCCTTGTGATTCCATAAGACCTGGTACCAGAACGTTACTAGGTTGAATTCCCAGTTGACATTCTTGGATAGAGACAGTTGTGGAAACTGATAGCAATGCACTATCGCAATATCGCAAAAACTAAGTAGGACGACATATACAATTTCTTTTCCATTTTGAAGCTTGACAATTGGGAACAGATTTCATGGGAAATTAACTTTCCCCAATAAAAAATGGCTTGTTCGTTGACTGTGAAATAAAAAATATAAAGAACCATCCGAGAAACAATTGTTGTGGATTCCTGTCGTGTTATTCTTGTAAACAACCAGGCAATTTCGCGGAATGGATTTCTAAATGAACTAACCTGCAAGCTTGTGATATCTTCAAGAACTAGAATCGGGTCTTCCAATAAATGGGGCAAGAGGTCCAACTCGTTATTATGATTTGCTAGGAACTGTTTGCAATATTCTCCTTTGAACGTCAATGTTGGCTACGACAATATTAACATCTGGCAGAAGACCTGAGGTGACAAAGAAACAAAAGAGCGATCCTGTAGTGGAATAATTCTTTTGTCTGAAATAAATTTATCGGTGCACCAAGAGACCAGGTCCTTATAGTAAAAAACCTCAGGGACACAGCCTGGACAAGAAATCCTAGAGGTCCAAATTACTTGGTTCTCTACGGCAGAGGTTGAGTAATAAGAATATGCCCTGGACCACTGGAAGTTCTGGTCCTCGCGCTCGAAGATGTTCACTGTATCTCCACAGAATTGTTGTCGAGCTAATGCAATAGGTTTATGAGAATGTTGGTTTCCTCCAAACGATGGTTGAAATGAACACTTAGAGCCAATAATGTAACTCTACGCTAAATCTTGGTTAAATGATTATGAATGGGAAATCTCCTCGAGCCTTTCGCTGATTAATGACAATTTATATGGGTGGTGCATGATGAACTGTTAGCAGTAAAGCTTACTTATTGCATATTTATAAATGCGAAGGTGGCGGGTATGACAAAGAGCAATTAAGGATTGGAGGTTTCATGAACGTGCCAAGGCGGCGACGTGCGAACGACATTTCATGATTTTGAAATCAACACTCGGAAGGGATAATATAACCCCCCGCAAATATTGGTTTAATGCGCATTAATAGGAAATCTCCTTGAGCCTTTCGCCCATCAATAACAATCTATACAGTTTGTGCATGATGAGATGTTATAAATAAATGTTAGTAATTGCATATTTAGAAACAAGATATATATATAAACATTTTTTTTTCTTTTATTATAGACAAGTCCGAAGGTCACGGACATGACAGAGAGCAAGGAAAGAATGGCAAGGTCTAAAAAGCGGTTAGACTGGATTCAAAAAAGGGTTATGGGGATACTCAGGAGAGGCGAGTGTTCCATGATCAAATTTTATGTATCGGAAATTTTGACTGCAAAACGTGTAAAACGGAAGAGAGCATGAAGGAGCAGTTCAACGACCGGTTTGTATATTTGCGGAATTTTGGGAAAGTGGATAAGTATGGAATAGGGAAATGGTCGAGCGGACTCGTTCTTGAAAGCGAGGATTGAAATTTTCGTGAACGGACCAACCTGATGACGCACAAATGACATTCCATGATGTTTGAAATTAACGCTTGATAATTGCATGCCTAGAAATAAGATATTATATATAATTGGTAATTTCTGATTGCAAAAGGGCGTGGGCATAGGAAACAACAATTAGGAATTGAATATTTCTTGAACCCACCAAACCGATGATCTGCGAAAGAAACTCAAAGAGATGGCGAAGTATGGAAAGCGGACATATGGGCTTCAAAATGGGGTGACAATAGTTCCAAAAAAGAAGTGAGGACCCGCAAGTCTGCCCACGCGCGCAACCAGACATTTTCAAAAAAATGAATAAGTGACGAGAAAAATAAAGTTCAGGGAAAAGAGAAATGAATATTTGGCTAAGTATAGAAGATGAAAAAGAAGGGCCAATATATTCACATCTTTAACAGATATCCCATTTTCCTGCCAAGATATAAACTTGGAAATAAGTGCGAAGGTGGCGGGCACAGAAAACAATGACTAGGAATACGATCCACAAGTTTACTTGGTTCTTGGTTGTATGCTTCAATTGTCAATTTGTATATCGCGTAAATCCAAGTCATTTTTTTAGCCATCCAGCCTACAAGTCTGGCTGTCAATTTGTATAGTGTGGAACTCTGGGTGTTGTTTGTAAGACACAGAACTATAGAGGAAATGCTTTGCCCTTTAATATAGCTTCTGTAACACAAATGTGGTATGGATCGTTTTAGCACTTTTCCATTCGTAAACAATGGCAATCTCGAGCCCACCAACCCTAGAGCCTGTGTGTCAATTTGTATATCGTGGAGCTCCGAATGCTATTTGGAGGTCACGAAAAAATAGAAGTGCAATGTTGAGCCAGCCAGCGCACAAGTCTACCTGTCAATTTGTATATCGTGGAACTTTGGGTGCTACTTGTAGGACACATAACAATAGAGGGCCAATTTAGAGAAAGGGGAAGCGTTCGACGAAAAAACGTGTATCCGCCAAGTTGCGCAACAAGGCATTTTCGAAAAAAAAATGATTAAGTAACCAAGAAGAGAAACTACAAGGGATAAAAGAGTGGGAAAATAGAAAGGTGGAGGGTAGTTTTCGTAAGCACGAATTGGTTTCAAAGAAGCTCCATTGTTGCAAAAACATAATTTTCTACTAATTGTCAGCAAATACTTTGTTGAAGATTAGATTTTATTACAACTTGTGCGTGTAAGTATGTTCTTGATACATTCTTCCATGATTGTAACATATTAACTTAAGTATTAAACTTCATTTTCTACTAATTGTCAGCAAATGCTTTGTTGAAGATTAGATTTTATTGGAGCGTGTGGGTGTAAGTGTGTTCTTGATACATTCTTCCATGACTGTAACATATTAACTTAAGTATTAAACTTCTTGCATTATGGGTTGTTAGCATTAAAACTTAATAATTGTATGTCTGGAAACAAGAATGACGATTTTGCTGCAACATTGTACATTGGTATTGCTATGTTGTATCTGCATTACAAATAGAATTGAACGTTGGTTTGAAACTGTGTGTAATCCATTTTTTGTTTGCATAAAAGCCTGGTGGATTGACACAGTACATTGTCATATAATTGTTACATATTCCATCTTAGAAAAAATAACCTAAGTAAACACAATATTGAAGAACTACAAGACCACTGAACCATGCCAATGAGAATAGACGTTAAATCCAGAAAAGAAGTAGCAACGAAGACTCCAAGGCCAAATTTTTTAATAGAAAATCCATTTAAAAAAAAAGAAAAACACCAAGTATTGTATATCTATCCCTAGAAATTGGACCCAGTTCTTTGGGCCAAAACATTGAGTGTATCTGCCACAAACACAGGTCCGAGATCCGTAGTATGCAGGATCCTTGCAGTTTTCTCCTCGATGAATCATCCTGTGGTAAAATTGATATTTTTTAGAATCTTTCCATGACGAAGAAGACGAAAAATGTTGCAGGGCAAATGGAATAGTCGTTAATTGAAAGTTAGGACACAACTAGAAAACGCCTCTGCACAGTCGAAAAAACTTCAGGGACACAAGTTGCATGTGCAATTTTAGAGACCCAAATTAGTCCATTCTGGGTGAAAGGAGATGACTAGTAGAAATATGACTTGCAACAATGAGAGTTCTGGACCTTATTCCCGAAGATGTTAATTGTATATCCAGAGAACATGACAGTAGTCCCGCAACTGAATAATTTTTTGGCTTGAAATATATCTCTGGGAACATCAACATATCATTTCTTTACAGTGAAACTCTTCTGCCAAGAATGGACTAATTTGGACCTATGGAATTCCTACTTTCGAGATGCAAAGAGGCTATTGCGTTCAACGTCGGTTTCTTTTCTGAAACTCCTTTTGGTGTTGTCAGGACTACCATCACTGAGCCGGTATGTTCCACCCGTTATGGTTGATTTCAATTTGGGCATAGNAGGAGTGGGAACAATCTCTGCATTTCCATCATCCATTGTCGTATCATCGCCCATCAGATCATCTTTTTCCGGCTCGGAATCCATGACATCAACCTCTGCGCCATCCATCAATGCAACTGGGCAAGTTCTCATAGCAGGCAGGTTTTCCTTGGAATTCTTTGGCTTGAAATATATCTCTCGGTGTACCAAGGGACCATCTCCTTTTTTTCTCTTGGGCGGAGGGAGATAAGTAGTAAGAATATGCCCTGGAATAGTGGAACCTCTGGCCATTATGCCCGAATGTGTTTACTGTATCTGGAAATAACTGCTGCCACAAGTTAACGAGAATTTCTGTTTGCTCCAGATGATGTTTGAAATGAAAATTGGGGAGGGATAATATAACCCTCCACAAATTATGGTTTGATGTGTATCAATGGAATATCTCCTCGAGTGTTTCACTGATCAATGACAATCTCAAGGGTTCGTGCGGAATGAGTTGTTACCATTAAAGCTCACTAATTGCATATTTAGAAAAAAGTGTGAAGGTCGCAGTGACGACGAAGAGAGATGAAGAATTAGAGATTTCTTAAAGGTGCCAACCCGCCGGCACACAAAAATAGATTGCATCATGTTTAGAATGAATACTTGGAAAGGATAACACACTTCTCCACAAATCTTGGTTTAATTCGTAGTAATGAAAAATCTTCTCCGGCCTTTCAGACATTAATGACAATCTTAACGGTTCCTATAGGATGAACTACTTGCATTAAAGCTTAATTATTCCATATCTAGAAACAAGTACGGAGGTAGCGGTGATGGCGAATTGCCACGAAGGTGCACCCGCCAACCTGCGAAATAGATTCCAAGAAATTCCCAAGTATGGAAAGGGGTTGGGCAGGTTACAAAAAAAAAGGGCAGAAGATATACCCAGGGAAGAAAATCCCGCACCCAGACATTTTCCGAAAAATGAGTAAGTAAAGAAAGGGAAAGCAGAGAGAAAAGAGAACGCAGATGGCAATTTTCGGAAGCGGGAATTGGTCTTAATAGTAACTATGGAGTGAATTAAACATGTTAACATGTTCTTTAATCAAGGAATAGGTACAACGAGCAATTTTTATAGTTTCCAGGATCTGTTTGTATAAGAGAAGCATCGAAAAGTTATAAGACAATCATTTTTTGGATGTTTAAGTAAAGTTTTTGTACTATTAGCTTCACCGCAAGTATAACAATGACGGATATTAATTTAATGTCCTCTCATTCATATGATTGTTCCATTAGACTTCACATAGTATATATTCTTTTATTTCAATTTGTTTTCTAATTTGTGGGTCGCGGAAGTCAGGGTGTTGTTTGTAGGCGACAGAACAATGGAAACACAATATTGAACCCACCTATCTGGTAACTCGCCTATTCGGAAAACTGCAAGCCAAAAAGTTTGTACAATATGAAACGAGGAAGCTATTGGAGGGGTTGGTGATATAAAAGTAAGTGAAATATGAACACGTGAATCTGCCAACTTCTGCACCTAGAATTTAAAAAAAAAATGAGTAATACACACTAAATATGTACTATAAAGTATGATCACAAGATTTTATAGAGCATGTACGGATCCTGCATTCCATACTTAGCCACTTTTTTGGATCGCGGGTTCTCAGGCTAGCGGGCTCAAAAGTGGGCCTCTATTGTTTCATGGCCTATAAATAACACCCAAAATTCCGCGATATACAAATTGACAAGCGGACCTGCAGGCTAGCTAGGTCAACATTGCACTCCTATTGTTTCATGTCATACAAACAACACTCGGAGTTCCGCGACATACAAATTGACAGACAGAATCCAGTGTTGGCGGGCTCAAGATTGTGATTGTTTACGGATGGTAATCCCTATCAACTATTTAACATTATCTAAAAACATTATTTTCAATACTAAATTATTAATATTAAATATTGATATTGTACAATTTAATTAGACAAAAAGGTTTGTACAATATGAAATGAGGAAGCGGTCGGTCGGGCTGGTGATATAAAAGTAAGTGAAATCTGAAGAAGTGAATCCACCAACTTTCGCACGAAGAAATTTTCTGAAAAAATGAGTAATACATAATATGTACTTTTAGAAAGTACGGACATGAGATTTTATAGAGCATGTATTGATATCGCATTCCATACTTAGCCACTTTTTGGATTGTGGGTTCTCGGGCTAGCGGGCTCAAAATTGGGCCTCTATTATTCTGTGTCCTACAAATAGCACCCAAGAGTTCTGCGATATACAAATTGACAGGAGGACTTGCGGGTTGGCTGGCTCAACATTGCATTTCTATTTTTTCGTGTCCTTCAAACACCACTCAGACTGCCGCCATATACAAATTGACAGACGAACTCCAGGGCTGGTGGGCTCAAGATTGCGATTATTTATGGATGGTGATCCCTATCAACTATCTAACACTAACTAAAAACATTATTTTCAATACTAAAGTATTAATATTAAATATTGCTATTGTATAGTTTAATTACATAAAATTATTAAAGGATGATAAATATCTTATTTAAAAGAAAAACCCGCCTATTTGGAAACTTGCATTCCAATTTTTTTTTATAATATGAAATGGGGAAGACGCCGGTCAGGCTGGTGATATAAAAGTGGGTGGAAATATGAACACGTGTATTCGTCAAGTTCCACACCTAGAAATTTTCCCAAGAAACCAATAATACATACTAAATATGTACTTTTATAAAGTATGGGCATGATATTTTATAGACGGATCCCTCATTCCATACTTAGCCACTTTTTGGATCGCGGTTTCTCAGACTAGAGGGCTCAAAATTGGGCCTCTGTTGTTTCGTGCCCTACAAATAGCACCTAGAGTTCCGCGATATACAAATTGACAAGCAGGCTATTTGAATTTTATTGCATTTCTATTTTTCTGTGTCCTTCAAACACCACTCAGACTGCCACCATATACAAATTGACAGATGGACTCCAGAGCTGGTGGGCTCAAGATTGCGATTGTTTATGGAGGGTGATCCCTATCAACTATCTAACAATACCTAAAAACATTATTTTCAATACTAAAGTATTAATATTAAATATTGATATTTCACAATTTAATTACATAAAATTATTAAAGGATGATAAATATCTTATTTAAAAGAAAAACCTGCCTATTCGAAAACTTGCGTTCCAAAATTTTTGTATAATATGAAACAAGTAAGAGTTCAGTCGGGCTGGTGATATAAAAGTGGGTGGAAATCTAAACATGTGTATCCGTCAAGTTCCACACCTAGAAATTTTCCCAAGAAACCAGTAATACATACTAAATTTGTACTTTTATAAAGTATGGGCATGAGATTTTATAGAGCATGTATGGATCCCTCATTTCATACTTAACCACTTCTTGGATCGCAGGTTCTCTGGATAGCAGGCTCAAAATTGGGCGTCTATTGTTCTATGGCCTACAAATAGCACCCAGAGTTCTGTGATATACAAATTGACAAGTGGGCTTGCAGGCTATTTGAATTTTAAGGGCCTCGTGTTGATGTGATAGCACAATTGGACTTGGGCCAGTTTATATTTGTTTATTACAATATGAAATGGGTAAGCGGTCAGTCGGGCTGGTGATATAAAAGTAAGTGAAATCTGAAGACATGAATCTGCCAACTTCTGCACCTAGAAATTTTTCGAAAAACGAGTAATAGATACTAAGTATGTACTCTTATAAAGTATGGACATGAGATTTTTATAGATCATGTATATATCCCACACTCCATACTTGGCCACTTTTTGGATCACGGGTTCTCAGTCTGGCGGGCTCAAAATTGGGCCTCTACTGCTCCGTATCCTACAAATAGCACCCAGAGTTCCGTGATATACAATTTGACAGGCGAACTTGCAGACTGGCTGGCTCAACATTGCAATTCTATTGTTCTGTGTCTTCCAAACAACACTCGGAGGAAACGAGCAATACATACTAAATATGTAATTTTATAAACTATGGACATGAGATTGTATAGAGCATGTACAGATCCCTCATTCCATACTTAGACACTTTTTGGATCGCGGGTTATCGGGCTAGTGGGCTCAAAATTGGGCCTCTATTGTTCTGTTCCCTACAAACAACACCCAGAGTACTGTGATATACAAATTGACAAGCGAAGTTGCAGGTTGTCTGGGTCAACATTGCACTTCTATTGTTCTGTGTCCTCCAAGAAGCAGTCAGACTTTCGCGATAGAGAAATTGACGGACAGATTCCAGGACTGGAGGGCTCAAGATTTCCATTGTTTACAGAAGGGAATCCCTATCAACTATCTAAAATTATCAAAAAACATGATTTTCAAATAGTAAATTATTAATATTAAATATTGATATCGCACAATTTAATTACATAAATTATCAATATTGAACCCGTCGATCCGGTAACTCACCTATTCGGAAAAACCGTGAGCCAAAAAGTTTGTACAATATGAAACGGGGAAGCGGTCGGTCGGGGTGGTGATATAAAAGTAAGTGAAATCTGAAGACGTGAATCCGCCAATTTCCGTACCAAGGAATTTTCCGAAAAATGAGTAATACATACTAAATATGTACTATAAAGTATGGACATGAGATTTTATAGAGCATGTATGGATCCCGCATTCCATACTTAGCCACTTTTTGGATCGCGGGTTGTCGGGCTGGCGGGCTCAAAATTGGGTCGTTATTGTTATGTTCCCTACAAATAGCACCCACAATTCCATGATATACAAATTGACAAGCGGACATGCGGGCTAGCTGGCTCAACATTGCACTTCTATTGTTCTGTGTCCTCCAAACAACACTCGAAGTTCCGCGATATACAAATTGACAGACGGACTCCAGGGCTAGCAGGCTCAAGATTTCCATTGTTTACAGATGGTAATTCCTATCAACTATCTAACATTATCTAAAAACATTATTTTCAATACTAAATTATTAATATTAAATATTTATATTGTACAATTTAATCAGACAAAAAAGTTTTTACAATCTGAAACAAAAAAATGGTCGGTCGGGCTAGTGATATAAAAGTAAGTGGAAATCTAAACACGTGCATCTGCCAACTTCCACACCTAGAAATTTTCCGAGAAACAAGCAATACATACCAAATATGTACTTTTATAAAGTATGGACATGAGATTTTATAGAGCATGTATGGATCCTTCATTCCATACTTAGCCACTTTTTGGATCGCAAGTTCTTGGGCTGGCGAGCTCAAAATTCAGCCTCTATTGTTCCGTGTCCTACAAATAGCACCCAGAGTTCCATGATATACAAATTGGCAGGCGGACTTGTGGGTTGTTTGTCTCAACATTGCACTTCTATTGTCCCATTCCCTCCAAACAACACTTGAAGTTCCGCGACATACAAATTGACAGGCGGACTCTAGGACTGGCGGGCTTAAGATTACGATTGTTTACGGATGGTCATCCTATCTAACATTATCTAAAAAAAATATTTTCAAATACTTAATTATTAATATTAAATATTGATATTGTACAATTTTCTTACATAAAATTAGCAAAGGATGTTAAATCACTTATTTTAAAAGAAATGAAGGAAAAAAAACAAAGTTTTCTTAAAATTCTATCACCGCAAGCATAACAACGACCAATTTGAATTTTAAGGGCCTCTTGTTCATATGATAGAACAATTGGACTTTTCACAGTATACATTCGTTGATTTCAAATTATTCCAGGAGATTAATTTTGCCAAGTTCATCGATCAAGGAAAAATGCTAAAACAAGCCACATACTACATTTGCATCACAGCGCCATAGAAATTATCAGGCGGATTTGTGGGCTAGCTGGCTAAAAAATTGCAATTCTATTGTTTTGTGTCCTCCAAACAACACTTGGAGTTACGTGATATACAAATTGACAGATGAAGCATACAACCAAGAACCAATTAAACTCCAAGCAGGCCGCAAGCAAGTTCCCACAAGGTTCCATAGAGCAGGACGCATCGACCTTTGCATCAAACAATTTGATATAAAAAGAAAATATGTCATGGCATTCGTTTTCTCTTACATCTGGTATATGTACCCAGTAGAAAATAACCGGGGCCATGGGATATATGGGGTTTTCTGCCATACCTCCCATTTTTGGACTGAACAATTTTATGTGCATGCAATCCCAAGTAGTCGAGTCGGACGAACATTGATCTGGATGTTGAAGAAATATTACAAAGACACATGAGTTATTTTTGTTTCCTGCCAAAGTTTGATTTTTTTTTTCCCTTCTTTAGCCGATATGAAAAATTGCATTGTCCTCATTTAGTCCTCCAAACAACACTTGGAGTTACGTGATATACAAATTGACAGATGAAGCATACAACCAAGAACCAATTAAACTCCAAGCAGGCCGCAAGCAAGTTCCCACAAGGTTCCATAGAGCAGGACGCATCGACCTTTGCATCAAACAATTTGATATAAAAAGAAAATATGTCATGGCATTCGTTTTCTCTTACATCTGGTATATGTACCCAGTAGAAAATAACCGGGGCCATGGGATATATGGGGTTTTCTGCCATACCTCCCATTTTTGGACTGAACAATTTTATGTGCATGCAATCCCAAGTAGTCGAGTCGGACGAACATTGATCTGGATGTTGAAGAAATATTACAAAGACACATGAGTTATTTTTGTTTCCTGCCAAAGTTTGATTTTTTTTTTCCCTTCTTTAGCCGATATGAAAAATTGCATTGTCCTCATTTAAGGTAAATTTGTTGTGTATCCAAAAATCGTGCAACATGTAGATACTGCTTGCCTTTTTGTGTAGATATGTTTCATATGACAATTCTGCAAACTTAGGAAGCACATGTTGTAACAGAGGCTTCCTAACCGTACAATGCATGGTTGTGTTGCCCATGGTTCGGATGGAAGCATTGAGGCAATGTCCATATATATATGGACATTTTTCACCGCATCACAAACAATCAATCGGATCATCACTTATCAAAGCAGAGGCAGAAGCAAGAGAGTTTCATTTCGCACATACAGGTTCAAAGGGGGTCGAGTACGGATTCGCTGCAACTAAAACACCTTCAACCTGGGAACCCGAGCATAGGAATTAATACATTGAACAGTATAATACACAACTGCACCCCCCCCCCCCCT
>JASDQU010013929.1:32674-80410 GCA_032191745.1 Picea mariana | reverse complement strand
TCGCCCTTCTCCATCTTGATCTTCATGAGTTTATCTTTGAGCACCAGTTTCCTATGGTTGCTACTATTCTGGAACAGATCCATCAAAACCTTCCACATTGCATGTGGTGTGGCTTTCCCATGGAGACTTGAGACAATGTGGTCTCGTACTCCCTCCAACAGAATCCTCCTCGCCTTTTCCACTTTCTTTTTCCATGCATCAAGATTTGCAGTTTCTGTCGCATCCGGCTTAGGAACATCTTTGTCAATGTATTCCTTCAAGCCATTGTCTTCGAGTATTGCTTCCATATTGTCCTTCCAAGAAATGTAGTTCGAGCTACCCTCGAGTGCATACTCCAACCTCAAGCCATTGAAAGACATTTCGATCTTGAATCAACTGTCGCACCAAGAAAATCCTGCAAATTTGAATGTTATCCAACCACAAAAATCAACTGCTGCAATCCCTCTACCCTGGGAGGTTCACACCCCACCCGAGAACAGCCTAAGGGAAGTTTTCACCCTACCAGTGTCTAGCCTGTGAACTTGTTGAGGAAGTTCGCACCCTACCAGTGTACAGCCTAGGAAAATCACAAGGAACTTCGCACTGTAATGCACAGTGGGGTGAGGGAGGTTCGCACCTCTCCTTTGAGCAGTTTGCGAGAATATTAATGAAGTTCACACCTCTCCTTTGAGTAGCCTGCGAGAATTTCTGCTCCTAGAAATGTGTGTAGTTTTTAGTACAAAGGTTCGCACCCTGCTAGAGACGAGACCTGCGAAAATACTATTATTTTTGCACCTCACTTTTGTGGCTCTGCAGCTCTGATACCATGTAGAAATTTCAATACAATTAATGTATTTCCTACGATTCTCCTAATCTAATAATTATATGCCATTGTTAAATACAAAATCGCTTCTACTAATATTCTTGTGGAAATTTAAACCATGATCACAAAGTGAAAAATCAAGAACACATAACACAGAAGTTTTTTCGGCAAGGTGTAAAGCTAAAAACCTCACTATCGTATATTATGTATATCATGGATCATGAAACAATCTCATACAAAACTCTAATCCAAGAGCTCTTAGTACAATACAATCATCTCACACTGTCATACAAAAAACTCAGCAAATACATGTGCCAATTCTTTGTGTCCAGACAACCTACCTCCTTTGCACAATCCCTGCAATTAGAATTCTCACAATTAATTAAAATTACCTAGTTTGCACATGCTCATGAGCATATCCACTGCATGTGTGATTTCATGAGTGCACTTCACTCAAATCACAACTCATATCCAAACTATCCCTTTCACCTGTTATCTTAACTAGGTCTCCACTAGATCTGACATGCATGTAGTTAACCGTGGTAAATCTTTAGTTGCATGTGAGTTCATTGATTTTGAATTAATTAATAATTAATTCACTGAACTCTCACTAGTGCAAGTTTAGTTACAACTAGTACAACTGAGTTTAACTCACTTAACTACACTTATAATTTTGTTACAACGCCAAATCACTCAGTTATAAATGAGATAATAGATTAATATTTATTGTTCAATTTATTGAAGGGAAAAGTATATTAGACACACATTTCTTGTTGAATTTTCAAGAGTCTACATCCTAGGGTTAAGCATCATGAGTCTTTTCTCATCATGTTGACATCCTTATCCCTCAAACTCCCACATTTTATTTGGTTGGTATAGTACATATTGAGTCATCACATGGCATAATCCCTTTGCCTCATCTATATTATGATGATTTTTTATTTTTATGCCTCCATTTAACTACCATCGAGGATATTACCATTGATACCCATACCTTTGGTTGCTTCCACTTGCATTTTTTTACCCTTTGTGTTACATTCATCTGGTTGCTAGTTGGGGCATCTATCTCCTTGTCTCCCCCCTCACTTTTTTTTATCGGTCTCCCTTTTGGGATTCCATTTTGATATTGTGTCTCATGGTGCATTGATGGATTACTTATTGGGGTCCTTATCCCCTTGTTGTGATCTTCACTACTCACTTGTCACCCCTTTGGAAATAGAACATGATTATTATGCTTCCTTGGCACATATTTTGTGGTTCGTAGCATCCCTTTGTTTCCCTTGTTCATAGCATATGGGATGAGTCACCCTTGGTCAAATCGAGTCAATTAAGTTCCTCCCCAATACTGTTACAATTCACCCTTGTGTCCATGAGTCTTTATTGTCCATATTTGTTAATCCTTGGCCATTAGTTGTCCCTTTTCACTAATTCATCGTATGAACAACCTCTTGCCTAGTAATTAACCATTCCCTGTGGAATGATTTCAATCATTGCTAGGTTAGGCTTTCCTTTATGCTATGAAAAAGGGAAGTCATGAGTCCATCTCTTTCTTCCCTTTCCCCATCCTTGTATTAGTTCATGTCAGTTGTGATACTATGACTTGTACTTCATCCTAGTTTTTGAGGGTTCCCTTATCCCTTGCTTCCATTGTTCTCTACTCTATTGACTTTAGCACATGTATTATAAGGGCTTAGTTTAGAGGGATGTGTACCTTGGTCCCATTTTCCTCCTTGATGGGTTACCTCAAACTAAGTAGGGAGAGTCATTGTTTCTCATTGACTTGGTTCTTTCTCATGTGGTCTTGTAACACCCTGTTTCCCCCAATTTGTAAATATAACTATATTGGCCAAGGGACTATGGAAAACTCAATATGTTTGAATGTTTGATTTGATGGACCTTCGTATAAAAGTTCGATGAATGTAAAATATGTTATTTAATAGAAAATGGATAAGTGTTGCATGACTGTTGGAAGGGGGTGTGCTAAGAGAGACCATGAATGTTATGAAAGAGATGGTGAAGGGGACTAGGAATGGTTGTGTTAACCTCCACCAAACCAATACCTTACTGGATTTAATTTCTTAGGAATAGAACATTCTTCTGACCCAGGAATGAATTACAGTCAGGCTGGTAGGTGGGAAGACCTCCTCCAGAGTTAATGAGGGGATGTGGCAAAGCACCCATCTGTAAGGCTTTCAAACCTGACCACGGACTGGTAATTCGAGCCACAAGCAATCTTGTTGAGGAAGGAAAGAAAGGAAGGTGCGGTGGGCAAAGGAAGACCTGAGAAGAGTGTAGAGACGAGAGACTAAGCTCTCAGGTTTAAGGAAGAACTAAAAAATGAGTGTGCTTTGGTCGCAGGAAATGGCTAGCAAGGTGATGATACAAGCTAATAAACAAGGCTGGTGATCAACTGAGGAAGTACTCAGGCAGTCCTCCTTGCATGGTATAGTGAAAATTATTGCCAAGATCCAGCGGGAGAAGGAGAGTAACCTTCGTCCCTACTGTTGATGAGCCGGAAGAAAGGATTATATCTCAGAGCATCGTGGTCTAGCTCGGGGTGGATAGTGGTAAATCCGTTATGAGTGATTGAGCCTATGGTTGGGTGGAAATAGGTACCCATTTAAACATTCACATCATGTCTTCTGGTTCTAATAAGTGTTTTCATGCTTTGTGCTTTGAATTGGGAATAATGGATGCATGCATGTATTTATATATCTACAAATAGTTTATGTATTGAAATGGTTAAGTTTTGTGTATGTGTTTGTCTTCTTGTGAACTTATGCTTCTAATTAATTGTGTATGTGCCCCAACCTAGCCTTCAAAGTGCCTTGGGACATAAACATGTAGGATGAATGAGGTAGAAATAATTAAGTCAATTTGGCCATGTCTGTCTAAAGAGACTATCCCCTTTAGAATCCCTGTTGTGCGACCAGGATATCATGCCCAATTTCTTAACAGTTTCATGATGAAGCTCAAGAAGGATAGTGAGATTTAAGTCTCGGAAGGGAATATCCTTTCGTTTGGAAGATGAATGGACAAGACCTGTTCGGGAAAACCCATATGAACAACACCTTGGAACCTTAGGGAGCTAAGTCCTTTTGTCTTCAGAGCTCCGGAATTCTGAGACTTCAGAGTATTGTCGACCCTCATAGTCATAAACTAATTGAATGCGACCGAGAGTTACGGTTACCTGTAAGGTTGACAGGCATTGGGTGGTTTCCCTTGTGGTTAGGGAACCTGCCCTACCAACTAAATCAGATACAGAACCTCGAAGGCCGAAGCTGTGAAGAACCCAAAACCGTAAATCAAGGGATCCTTCGGGTTCTTTCCCAGTGGTCGATATACTGGGGATGCGTGGCGCTAGCCCCTTTAGTTCGAAGATTGGGAACTTCGAGAGAAAAGAGGAGTTTGAATTGTAAAACTCCTGAACGTCGAATCCCTGAGGTAACAAGAGTTGTAGATATATAAATCTACGTGGCCAGATCTCGACTGTGAGATATAAGGAATGTTAGAAGGTTGTCAGTCTGAGGTGGCATGGTGAAGTGACGTCACCCAGGGTGACGTGGACCCTAGTTTGATGTGCCACATGTCACCCGGATTCATGTGTATCCCATACCCTATAGTCCCATTGGAATGTAGCACGTGTCAACCTGACCCCTCCTATATGTCAGTTCTTGGTATGTGTTCACCTAGCCAACGTGGATGGTGAAGTAATCGGGACTCTGGGGGACTGGGACCACATGGAAATATTACAAGACTTCATAAATTCGGTACTTCGGGAGGTCTCGTGCGTAGATAGCAAGGAGACGTTCAGCGCTGAACTCTGAATTCCCCACTAGCCTATGTGTTAGACAAGGGTTAAGCCAGTCGTCGGATTGGTTGATGGATGGACCTACCCTATGGGAGGTAGAAACCAAGAGATGATACTAACAAGATGATCCACGGGGGCGTCACATGGCCCTCAACCAATGAATGCCCGAAGAACTTCGACAAGTTGTAAGATATAAACCAAGGGTCTGTTTAGAACCCAGTGGCAGTGGTTAGAAAGCTATGGGCAAGTAGAAAAGAATGAATCACATTGAAGAGATGATTCGATAAGAGTTAGTTAAGGAAAAATGAATTTATGATTCCCCACCCCTTAAAAGACTATTAAGGAGTCGGGTGTGTTACAAATTGGTATCAGAGCGAGGTTACATCACTTGGCTTGCTTGGGGTCATGGACGAGTTGCGTAAAAATCATATTTAAATAAATTTAAGGGTGATGCCTTATGTTACCTCTTTCCTAAAAATTATGGCTAAACTTTTACTGAAGAAAAGAATGAAACCTTCTTCTATGTGTGTGTATTTAAGAAATATGAACTGTCTATTGTTTGTAAAGTAATAGACTGATGGATAACAATTAGTGTTTTTTTAGCACTCAAGCAGTTAGTAAATCACGGGAAAACTATAAGTATAAAGGATGGTGACACACCATGAAGTGGGGGAGGGATCCCACAATAGAGACGAAGAATCTGATGAAAGGAGGGTGGTGGAGACCCCTCCAGATCTGGCTGAAACTGTAAGGATCCGCATGGCTAAATTACAGAGTTGCAAGGCCAACAACGAGAGATTGATAAAGGAGCAAGAAAAAAAACGAAAATTAATGCAGTATTGTTGTAGATATTATCTGATATACAGAGGCCGCTGGAGCATGGACCTGCAACTAGTCATGTGGACCGACGACATACAAAGATAAGTCAAAGTCCACCTAAGATACGAAACCGTGGTCCCATAAGTGGCCACACTAGGAGGAGTACCTCGAGGAAGGTCCAACCTGGAGACAGGAGACACTCATCGGGAGAGTCCTCTGGAAAGGAAACTGGCAACTCTAAGGGATCTTCTAGTAGAAAAATTAACTCACGTTCTCAAAGGAAAGGAAAGAAACGAAAGTATTCCAAAAGTCATGACCCTGAAGAGTTCAAGAAATCCAAACCACCCTCTTTCAATGGAGAGATTGAGAAAGGGGAAGAGGAAAAATCTTGGCTACTTGGTTTAAATAAGTACTTCAGATTCCATGACTACTCTGAAAACTTGAAGACTCGAATAGCCATCTTCAACCTGAATGGAAAGGCTTCCATTTGGTGGGAAGACCTTAATAATGTGAAAGGAATCCATGAAGAGGAATTATCATGGAAACAGTTTGAGAAACACTTCAAGAAGAAGTATCTATCAAAAAAACACTTTGATGGGAAGACTAAGTAGTTCTATGAACTCAAGTTGGGGCAACTCATCATAGAGGAATACGTCAATAAATTCCTTGAGTTGTTGAGGTATGTACCCTATATAAAGGATGAAAAGGTAAAAGTGCAATGATTTATCAGTGGGTTACCTAAGACCTACCGGAACAAGATTGATTTTGATGAGCCAAAGACCTTAGAAGACACTATCTGGAAGGCAAGGTATTGTTATGAACAGTTCGGGAGTCATACATAACCTCGCGAGGATTGGAAGAAGAAGAGTTGTTCGGGATTCAATAAGAAGGGGTTCAAATCCTCAATATTTAAGAACTATAGGAAGGACTCTAGGATAAGCCTTCCTACTAGAAGTGTATATCAGCAAAATTTCCCCTCCCATAGTGGAAATAAACCTTTTGAAGCAACCCCAGGAAATAAAGATCAGCCAAAGAAGGAACCCTTGAAATGTTGGGGTTGTGGAGAAGAACATCTAGTGAGGGATTGTCCACACAAATAGCAGAACAGTAGGAGAGTTAGAAATATCCAAGAAGCTACCATATTCAATGATGTGGCTAGGAGAATGCCACGGATTTATGCATATTTGGATAATAAACAAGCCAACCACCAAGCTTCAATGGTGGAGATGGAAGGTATGATCGCCAACCATTTGGTTTCTATTTTAATTGACCATGGTGATAATTTGAATTATGTATTCCCTCAGATTGTTGATAAGTGTAAACTGCAACCATTTAGGCATGTTAAGCCATGGTTGGTACAACTAGCCACTGGCACCAAAAGAAAAGTAGCATAGGTCATACCATCTTGCCAATTCATTATGGATGGATTTCCCACCCAAGCGACCCTTAACATACTTCCCCTAGGATCTTATGACCTATTGATTGGTATGGATTGGTTACTTGCTTATAAAACTAAGTTGGATTGTTACCATAAAACTTTAGAATGTGTAAATGAAGAAGAGAGAAAGATAACCCTCTGAGGGATTCAGAATCCTATCTCAATGAGACGAATATCAGCCCTTCAAATGAAAAAGTATTGCAGAAAGGGATGTCCTCTATATGCAATACATGTGTTGGAATATGTTGAGGATGACAAACCAAACCTACAGGACCACCCCATATTAAGAGAGTATAGAGACGTGTTTCTAGAAGAGGTATTGGGTATACCTCCGAGAAGAGACATTGACTTCTCGATAAAACTTGCACCAAGAACAGTGTCAGTGTCTATGACACCCTATAGGATGAGTACACCCGAGCTAGTTGAGATCAAGCTACAACTAAAGGAAATGATGGAAAAAGGCTACATCTGGCCCAGTGTGTCTCCATGGGGAGCACCAGTCTTGTTTGTGAAGAAGAAAGATGGCACACTGCAACTGTGCATAGATTATAGACAACTCAATAAGACAACCATAAAGAACAAGTACCCCTTACCAAGAATCGATGACTTGTTCGACCAATTAGGGGGTGCTTCCATTTTCTCAAAGATTGACTTAAGGTATGGATACCATCAAGTCTGAATCAACGATGAAGACATCCACAAAACAACCTTCAGGACCAGATATGGTCACTATGAATTTGTGGTGGCGCCATCTGGATTAACCAATGCCCCCGCCACTTTTATGTGCTTGAATGTACTCAGCAAATTCCTAGAGATATTTGTATTGGCTTTCATTTATGATATCCTAATATACTCCAAGAATATATAGGAGCATTAAGAACATCTTAGACTTGTACTTCAAGTACTGAGAGAGCATCATATCTACGCTAAGTTTAGCAAGTGTAACTTTTTCTAGAAGCAAGTCCATTACTTAGGCCATGTTATTTCTAAAGAAGGAGTGGCAGTAGACCTTGACAAGATCAGGTTTATTATGGAATGGCCTACCCCAAAGGATGTATCTGATATCATATCTTTTATGGGCTTAGAAGGATATTATAGAAGGTTCATAAAAGGATTTTCCAAAATTGGTTGTCCAATCACTACCCTTCAAAAAAAGGGGGTTAAATTCACTTGGACATTAGAATGTGAAGAAAGATTTCAGGGACTAAAATACCTTCTAACCCATGAGCCCGTGTTGAATATTGTAGACCCTAATAATGACTTCCTCGTGTGCACATATTCCTGCAAGGAAGGACTCAGAGGAGTCCTTATGCAAGGAGGGTGTGTAATTTGATACGAATCCAGAAAATTGAATCAGCATGAAATCAATTATGTGACCCATGATCTAGAGTTGGCTACCATATTGCACGCTTTAAAAATGTGGATGCATTAACTCCTGGGTAGGATATTTGTACTTATGACAGACCATTGTGGGTTGAGGCACATGTTTTATCAACCAAAACTCAATGTTAAACAAGCTAGGTGGATGGCTCTCCTTAGTGAGTTTGATTTCAAAATCAAACACATAAAAGGACAGGAAAATAGGGTGGTTGATTCCCTTAGCAGAACTGTGAAAACGATTCACCTGGAAGCAGTAAGCACATGTGAAATGGATGTCAGGGAAAGAGTCAGGAATGCACAAGAAACATATGCATTCTTCAATACTGTGACCTCATACCTAAGGCAAGAACCTACAGGGATAAATTATGAAGGCTACCAGATGCTCGATGAAGGCATGTTGACTTACAAAAACAGATTGTATATCCCAAGTTGTGACGACTTGAAGAGGTTCATAATGGAAGAACTGCACAAGAGACCATATACTGATCATCCAGGTTATCATAAAATGATCACTGCCACTAGGAAACAATTCTATTGGCCTAGATTGAAAAAGGACATAGTTGACTATCTAGCTAAGTGTCTAGAATGCAAGCATGTTAAGGCAGAACACCAGCACCCAGCAGGGTTGTTATAACCTCTACCAATTCCAAAATGGAAATGGGAAACCATCTCCATGGATTTCATCACCGGATTACCAAAATCGGCCAAGCAGAATGATGCCATCATGGTAGTGGTGTAAAAATTGAGCAAGTATGATCACTTCGTCCCTGTCAAGTCAACTTGTAAGAAAATAGATGTTGCCAACATCTTCATGAAGGAGATATTCATACTGCATGGCATTCCTAAGGAGATTATATCTGACAAAGACACAAAATTTACTTCAAGCTTCTGGAAATCCTTAATGGTTGGTTGTGAGACTAAATTATTGTTTAGCACAACCTATCACCCTCAAACTAATGGATAGACAGAAAGAGTAAACCATATATTGGAAGACATGTTAAGGATGCATGTAATGCATCAGCCTAAGAAATGGGAAGACTACCTGCCATTGGTAGAATTTCCCTACAAAAACGATTATCAAGAGTTATTGAAGATGAGCCCTTTTGAAGCCCTCTATGGTAGACAATGCAAGATTCCAATCAGTTGGAGTGATCCAGTGGATAGAATTACAATTGGACCCAACATGCTGAAATAAATGGAATAACAAGTGATTCAGATAAAGAAAAATCTGAAAATTTCTCAAGATAGACGGAAGAGTTACGCCAACAGAAAGAGAACTCCCAGAGAGTTCAAGACAGGAGACCATGTTTATCTCAGAGTTAGGCCCGGGAAGAGTTCCCTGAGAATGGGAGCTTGTGCCAAGCCGAAACCTTGGTATTGTGGACCCTTTGAAGTCTTAGATAGAGTGGGACATGTAGCTTATATGCTAGCACTCCCTCCCATAGTAACGGCACATAATGTTTTCCATGTTTCAGTATTGAAGAAATATGTACATGATTCTAATCATATAATTAATTGGTTTGTGATCCAGGTGGAACCGGGGGGAGAATTCCTGCCAGAACTTCAATGCATACTAGATAGAAAGGAAACCCCACACAGGAACCGAACCATTGCACAGGTCAAGGTGCAGTGGAAACACTTTGGCCCAGATGAGGCTACTTGGTAAATGGAGGATGCCATGAGATAGGCATATCCATTTTTGTTTACTTATGTATATACAAAGCATGTTGACAGATAGAACATCAAGGACGATGTTCCTTTAAAGGGGGGGGAATTGTAACACCGTGTTTCCCCCAGTTTGTAAATATAACTATATTGGCCAAGGGACTATGGAAAACTCAATATGTGTGAATGTTTGATTCGATGGACCTTTGTATAAAAGGTCAATGAATGTAAATTTTGTTATTTACTAGAAAATGGATAAGAGTTGCATGACTGTTGGAAGGGGGGTGTGCTAAGAGAGACCATGAATGCTATAAAAGAGATGGTGAAGGGGACCAGGAATGGTTGCATTAACCTCCACCAAACCAGTACCTTACTGGATTTAATTGCTCAAGACCAGAACAGTCCTCTAACCCAGGAATGAATTACAGTCAGGATGGTAGGTGGGAAGACCTCATCAAGAGTTAATGAGGGGATGGGGTAGAGCACTCATCTGTAAGGCTTTCAGACTTAACCACGGATTGGGAATTCGAGCCACACACAATCTTGTTGAGGAAGGAAAGAAAAGAAGGTGTGGTGGGCAGAGGAAGAGTGTAGAGACAAGAGACTAAGCTCTTGGCTTCAAGGAAGAACTAAAAAATGAGTGTGTTCTAGTTGCAGGAAATGGCTAGCAGGGTGATGATACAAGTTGATAAATGAGGTTGTTGAGTGACTAAGGAAGTACTCAGGCGGTCATCCTTGCTTGGTATAGTGAAAATTGTTGCCAAGATCCTGCGGGAGGAGAAGAGTAACCTTTGTCCCTACTGTCGTTGAGCCAGAAGAAAGGATTATATCTCATAGCATCGTGGTCTAGCTCAGGGTGGCTAGTGGTAAATCTATTAGGAGTGACTGAGCCTATGGTTGTGTGGAAACGGGCACCCCTTTTAGCATTCGCATCACGTCTTCTGGTTCTAATAAGTGTTTTCATGCTTTGTGCTTTGAATTGGGAATAATGGATGCATGTGTGTATTTATATATCTATAAATGGTTTATGTATTGAAATGGTTAAATTTTGTGTATGCATTTGTCTTCTTGTGAACTTAAGGTGCCTTGGGACATAAACCTATAGGACGGCCAAGGTAGAAAGCATTGCGTCAATCTAACCCTCTCTGTCTAAAGAGACTATCACCTTCAGACTTATTGTTGTGCGACCAGGATATCATGCCCAATTCCTTAACAGTTTCATGATGAAGCTTAAGAAGGATAGTGAGATTTAAGTCTCGAAAGGGAAGATCCTTTCATCTAGAAGATGAACGGATGAGACCTATTTGGGAGAACCCATATGACCAACACCTAGGAACCTTAGGCTAAGCCTAAGGGATCTAAGTCCTTTTGGCTTTGGAGCTCCAAAAGTCTGGGACTTCGAAGTATTGTCGACCCTCATAGTCATAAATTAGTCGAATGAGACCGAGAGTTATGATTACTCGTAAGGTTGACCGGCGTTGGGCGGTTTCCATAGTGGTTAGGGAACATATCCTACCAACTAAAACAGATCCAAAAACCCGAAGGTTGAAGCTGTGAAGAACCTAGAACCATAGATCGAGGGATCCTTCAGGTTCTTTCCCAACCGTTGATTTACCGGGAGCACGTGGCGCTAGCCCCTTTAGTTCAGGGATTAGGCACTTCGGGAGAAAAGAGGATTTTTCATCGTAAAACTCTCGAACGTCGAATCCCTGAGGTAACAAGAGTCATAGATCTATAAATCTACATGGCCAGATCTCAACCGTGAGATCTGAGGAATGTTAGAAGGTTGTCAGTCCGAGGTGACGTGGTGCAGTGACATCACCCAGGGTGACGTGGACCCCAGCTTGACGTTCCACGTGTCACCCGAATTTGTGTGTATCACATACCCTATAGGCCCATTGAGATGTAACACGTGTCACCCTGACCCCTCCTACGTGTCAGTTCTTGGTACATGTCTACCTAGCCAACGTGGTTGGTGAAGTAACTGGGACGTCAGGACTCCGGAGGATTTGGGAGGTAGCATTGTAGAGAGACCAAAAAGGTCTGAAGGCCAAAACCATGTGGCAAAATTATAGGACTTCAGGAGGTCTCGTGCGTAGATAGCAAGGAGACGTTCAGCATCGAAGCCCCTAACTCTGAATTCCCCACTAGCTTGCATGTCAGATGAGGGTTAAGCCAGTCATCGGATTGGTTGATGGATGGACCTACCCTACGGGAGGTAGAAACCAAGAGATGATACTAACAAGATGAAGCGACGGGGGTATCATGTGGCCCTCAACCAATGAACGCCCGAAGAACTTCGGGAAGTCGTAAGATATAAACCAAGGGTCGGTTTAGAACCCGGTGGAAGTCGTTAGAAAGATACGGGCAAGTAGAAAAGAATGAATCACCTCAAAGAGATGATTCGAGAAGAGTTAGTTAAGGAAAAACGAATTTATTATGCCCCACCCCTTAAAATACTATTAAGGATTCGGGTGTGTTATAGGTCTACTTCAAATCATTACCACATCGTTGAGATTCATACACTTGGTGGTTCAATGTTCTAATTGATTGTTCCAAATTCCTAGACATGTGGGAGTTGTATCATCCCACAAGAGGAAGTTTCCCTTCAAGTATCTCCCCACGTGTTCCATCCACAACATTTGTTTCTAGATATATAGCTTCAGTCATCATGCTTTGATTGTTATTTGATGTTGGTTCTTAGGATTTTGTCTTATCCCTAGGTTCTAGGAAACTTTATCCTATCAACACTAACACAATTATTCTAGGGGTTTGTCTTTCCATATTGTGTACCTTGGTCCCATTTTCCTCATTGATGGGTCACCTTAGACCAAGCTAAGAGATCCCTCATGGCTCTCAAACTTGATAGTATCTCATGTGCTCGACTCCAACTTATTATCACACCATCAATATTTGTAAATGGTTTTTAGTGATCCAACCTCAATTGCAATTCCTTGGATTTGATTGGTTCTGTCCAACCATTTTTAGATCCACCAATTTGAGCTTCACTTTTAACATCTCACTTCAGCTCTTAGGATCCTTTTTTGTTCAGTAGGGCTCCTATGTTTGTTTCTTCCCCCCCAAGCAAACATCAATTACTATGTATCTAGATCATATGTCGTCTTCACTATGCTTCTATGTTTGGCCCTGGCCCTCCCAAGCTTGTATATAGGACTATTGATGTTATTGTACTATGATCTAGAGCCACTTCACCATGATCCCATGATGTATTATTTTGTGACACCATTTTGTCTCATTGCCCTGGCCCATTCTTTGACATGATCCATCATTGTATCATTGTTTGGAGATATCTCAATGAGTATGGGTATGCCCACTTTGTCCCTATTGAGATCTTGTATACACCTCATCCCTTTGGTTTGTTGTTGGTAGGTAATTCTCCTTCACCTTTCCACATGTAGTCCTCCTTCTTTGGACACTCTACTCCCTTCTTGGCCATTTCCTTCGCTTGGTTAAAGAAATCATGATACACTTTAGTCATATGATTTGCTCCTAACCTCATACACTATGGAGAAATATGTTATAACCCTAACATTGATCACCTATACATTTTGAGTAATTTCACTTGAATATATCACTTTTGCACACTTAACCCTCATTCTTCGCTCCATTCCATCACCTCATGACCTCAATCTTGCTTAAATCAACCAAGTCAACTCCTAAGTTTGACCAAAAGTGGCCAATGTATATAATGGCCTAAAAAGTGTGTGCACTCAGTGTAGAAAAGAGCCCAAATAGTATGTTGCGTCAAAAAACACAATTTCTTAACTGTTTTCCATCCCAATTAGTGCATGTATGCCTTCTAAACAACATATTAATTATGTGTGGACCTTGTCAAACCCTAATTACTATTATTAAATATTGATCTAGTCATCTTTAACCACTACATAGAAAACTATGTCAAGAGGGTTCTTCACGATACACCTATAGATAAAGCTATTGAAGTCACCCATTTTCATCATTCCAGCCAAGTGAGATTATGCTACTAGAATACCACAAAAGTCTTGAGAGCCCTATTCTCTTGCCTCATTTTTCTAGTTTCTTACCAACCTTCCACCAAAGTCTTGAGAGCCCTATTCTCTTGCCTCATTTTTCTAGTTTCTTACCAACCTTCTATGGAGTTGAAGCACACCGAGAAAACAAAGAATACATCCCAAGGGCGGGCTTTGGAGCCCACTTGTCTTCATCAAACCACTTTACCAAGTGTTATATGTACTTTTCTCTCTATTGGATTAACATAATATTTATTCTTTTATCTATTTATTCACAATGAATGTATTTTCTTTGTATAGTTAGTCATTGTATTTCACATGAGCTAGGGTTTTTAGTTCTAGCTTCATTCTTTGAGCTAGGGTTTTTAGCTCTAGCTTCACTCTTTGCTGTGTACTTTGAATTTTTTTTGTAACTATGATAATGAAGTAAAATTGAATGGTCTTTTGATGTTTATCCTTCTTATTATACTACCGGAGGCACGGAGGTAGTATATAGCAATGAGTTAGCATTGACTTTCATATTAGTTTTATGTTGACTTAAAAAATGTGTATAAATTTTAATGTTGAACATAACAAATAAAAAAATTTATTTTTCAATATAACAAAATTAGTATTTTTATGACCTTTAATTGGTCAATAAATTGATAGTGTTATTGCAACCTTCACTTCATTCAAAGTTTGAAATTAATTTTGACATGACTATATATGAATGTCGCTTTCTTATAAGGTACAACTCTATTGATAAAATAATTTTATAACAAATATAAAATAAAAACCATACATATGTTCATATTGAATTAGCCTCCTTTCACAACTCCTAAAACACATTAAATGGAGACACTTTACCCATCAATTCTATATAAACCAAGTCACATGAAATGAATCCATTGACCTATGAAATAAGACTCTTTTTATTATTTTCTTTTTTTATTTTTCCAAATATATAGTTATGAAACTATTTTTAATTCTTTTGATAAGTTACCATTGACCTATGAAATAAGACTCTTTTTTTTTTCTTTTCTTATTTTACCAAATGTGTAGTTATGAAACCATTTTTAATTCTTTGGGTAAGTTAATTGATAGCTAGGGGGTTAGAAACCCATTGGATCTGGTGGCAGGCTTGTTCGGCACTGGCATTGGTGGGGCAAACTCCCATTCGTTTTTTTGGCAGACGTGATTTGGCATACTGTTAAACTTGTTAGGACAATCTTTAATTATAATAGAAACGAGCTAAATCACATATTTTAATTATAGAAACGAGCTAAATCACTCACACACCCTACATGAATATATTACACTCTGCTACACTTGTTTAAAATAGAAAAAACATGAATATATTACTCTTTACAGAAAAAACAGAGTTTCGTTACCACGGATCTCGCGTGACGGCCAAGGTTACTGATCATTATAATACAGCGATGTGGAACTGTAATGTGTAATTTTGTGATAGCAGATTAAAGATACTTCTAATCAGAGAATTATGTTATGTCATAACCAAAATTAAAAATCACGAACCGCGCCGTTGCCGGGGATCGAACCCGGGTCACCCGCGTGACAGGCGGGAATACTTACCACTATACTACAACGACACTTAATATTTCTGAAAGTGTATTTAATATTAATATTCATCAAGAAAGCAAATACGTTGTTATTGGCCGTGGAGAGCGGCACAAAACAAAATTCGAAAATGAAACATTAATGACGTTATTAAAGATAATTATATCTGAGAATTATGTCATGAACAAAAATGAAAACATACAGCCTGGCAGGTTGGAATTAAAAGTATTTTTATTCATACATATTGTTATAACTTCCAAATATTGATAATAATAATAATTTAATTTTAAGATTATGATTAATATTAAATTAGTATATTAGATCTTTTGTTTGTAAAACAAATAATCTCTCTTTATTATGATTTAACTACTAAACTCTATAGACATACTCTACCATACCATTGAAACAAATAAATTAAAAAATGAACAAACATAACTCTCAATAAACAAAGAAGAATGTCAAAATAAATTAAAAGACACATACACAAAATTAAGTAAGAAAAAGCTAGTATTATTTTATCTTTTTCTATGTTAAATAAAAACTAATGAAAAAAATACTTAAATAAATTAAAAAATGAACAAACATAACTCTCAATAAACAAAGAAGTTAAATAAAAACTAGTGAAAAGAATACTTAAATAAATAAATAAACGAAAAACATAACTCTCAATAAACAAAGAAGACCCATACACAAAATTAAGTAAAAAAAAGCTAGTATTATTTTATTTTTCTCTATGCTAAATAAATCCAAGATTAAGATCAAAGTATTTCAAGAATATTATTCTAAATCCATTTCGTTGAAATGAGAGACATGTGATATAATTCATTATTTTATTATTTTTTTTTAATGAGAGGCATGTGATATAGTTTATTATTTGTACTCATAGTTATAATAAATATTATTAGCAATTGTCCCAAGGTACGTTGTTATAGGAATAAATTGAATATGTTTTTTTCTTTAAATTCAGTTATGATATTTAAATATGTAAAAATATTTATTTTTTAACTATGTGAAAACATTTGTTTTTAATAAGAAATATTAAATTAATATTTTGTGAGTAAAATAATTACATTTGTTTTTAATAAGAAATATTAAATTAATATTTTGTGAGTAAAATAATTACATTTGTTTTTAATAAGAAATATTAAATTAATATTTTGTGAGTAAAATAATTAATTGTGAAATTATTGTAATATTTTATAATAATTATAAAAAATCAAAATGTCAATAAAAAGAGAAATAGAAGTGGAGATATTAATGTTTTATAATGAAGAGTTGTGTTGGCTAATACTGAGAAACAAGAAATAATATGTCAATTGATCTAACATGAAAAGATTTATACCACAGAAAAATACTCCAGCTGAAAGCACTTTTCTTTATCCATAATAGAATTAGACATAGATGGAGAGAAAAAGAAGTCTTGGAGTTCAACCCATGCATCAATCTACGAAACAAAGCAACCATGATTCTTTTATTGATTTTTTTCTATTTTGTTTGCAATCTATAAAACAATGTAGCCTTGCATCTTCCATAAGGATTTTAAAAAATCTAGGAAACAATGCAATCCTACCTCTTCTCTTGAGGTTTTTATAAAGAAAATTGAAATGAGGGGAACTTACCTTTATAGTGTAAGTGACATTGTGTATTCGAATACTTTCCAGCCAAATATTAATATGATTTAGGTTAACATGGAATTCCACTGGGATTAATTATATTTTAAGGCTAAAGGTTTTTAAGAATAGGTCTCTCCTTCCTTCTTTCGTATGTATGTGTGTTGTTTTTTTGGAAGCAAATTTAAATTACAATGAAGATAAATAGACAATAAAATCCTATATAATCTAAGTACATACAATAATAATAGATTGATTATAATTATGAGGAGTTCAACCTTGAGTTTCATGGGAATTGAAGATCTGTAATGTAATTTATGATAAGAAAATTTAAACCACAATGAAAATGAACATACAACAAAATATTGGATAATCCAAATACATACAATAATAGTAGAATGGTCGTGATTGTGAGAAGCTCAACCTTAAGCCCCATGGGAATTGAAGATCTATAATGTAATTTATCTCAACAAATGCATATTCTAATGGCAATAGGTGCATCAATGTTGGGTTAAATATAGAGCTCTTAATAAAATTCTAATAGAGCATGTCAGATTATTTGTTTGAAAATTACCTTAGAAATATAATCTTGAAAACAAGTTTTAAGATGTCTCACTATGTTAGCTAATGTGGCATGCATGATAATTCCTTTACGCACATGGAGAGAAAGACATGAATTCTATATTTTAGGTGTTCAATGTTACCAAGTGTTAAGGTGTTAAGTGATAACAGTCCCTCCATGCAACATTGGCTCACCCACCATCAAATATTTGCAACCAAAGGTTTCATGCAAGTGCCTTGATCCTTCATTGTCCAAGACTCCCACATGTCCCATGTGTCGAATGATTATTGGCAACGATGGACGATGAGAGAAGTTGTATACTGTAACTCCCCTCAATTCTTGTAGGTTAGTTATTATACCCCAGGGTGAGCTATGATAAACTACCAAGTGGTGGTTAAACACCCCTACATATGCTTCTTTTGGTGTGAGTACCATTACTATGCAGGTTGTTCTAAATATCATTCACATGACATATGGTATCTCATCAATCGTCATATGCTCTAAAGAGGAGCAGCATACAAACTTTAAGACGCCTTCAACCCTATTTAATATCTCCTCTTCGTTGAGATTATATTGTTTAGTACATTGTAAAGAGAGGAGAATTTTAAGATGCCTTGAAATCTATTTAATATCTCCTCTTTGTTCATATCATATTGTTTAGTTTTTAATAAAATATAAGGATCTTTGTGTGGGGATACCTAGCTTTATGTGTACCACTAAAAAGATAACTATTCAAGTCACTATCTAAGTCTAAGTGATTTCACTCATTAGGGACTCTGCATTTTAAATGCACAAGTTTCCCCTCATCCCCCATCTTCTTGTATATCTAGTTGTTGGTGAATTTCTAAATGCACACATTCCCCCCACCCCCTACCCTATGCAATAGTGAAGATTGATATTATGCTTTTAGAACCAATACAAACTATGTTTTTAGGTTAGCTAAAGATTGATTAATCCCATGATTTTGGTCCTATTGACACTGTGTATTATCTTACATGTAAGATGGTTGTTTATTCTGTTTATCTGACATGGAAAGAGGCTATCTATTGAGTTGTGTAGACTATGTATAGTCAAAACTAAAACACATTTCAATCAAGTGATATAAGTTCTATAGGCATGGAGTAGCCTCAATGAGGCTTCTCCCTTGTCTTATTTATAGTTTACTACTTAAATAGGAATGTTATCGCACAATATGTACTTTCCCAAAACTTAAAGGCAAGTAGGCTCATATTGGTGTAACACAGAGGTAATCCTGTCACTGTCACCCCAACAAGGTACCCCTTTCTATCTAGGAGGAAAATTACTTAACTCCAAGGGAGACGTCCCTAGACCTAGTGGGTTGATGAAGGGAAAAAAATGACAAGTAAAACCACCCCTCTCTCTAGGTCACTCAAGGTAAGTTTTAAGTCTTTAAAGGATGAAGAAAAACAAAGATAAGTGTATTTGCCCCTTACCAATACAACAACAAAAGTTAGTAGAGCAACAAGTAACTTAATGCTTCAATAAGACATAAAATTCATGAAAGCAAATGCTTGATGACAATGTATGCAGCAAGTAACAACATTTAATGAAGTGATGACAGCTGCAATATTCTTCAGAAAATGTGCTTAATGACAATAAAATATAACACTTTAATTCTTAAATGATCGTGTTATGTCATATACAAGTTCTGAAATGATTTAGCTAGCAAATAGGCTTATAATGGCTGCTGAAATGTGGTTGAAGCAAATTTGCAGCAATTTTATCAGTTTGTAAGAGCAATAAGTGTTTTGTAACAGCCACAAAAAATAATGCTCTAAATTGCAAGAAGATATTATGAAAAATCAACATTTATCGAGTAGATTCGTCAGCAATTATTACAAGAAAATTTATGAGTGAGTTATGTAGGTGTTAGCAACAAGTTAGTATGGATTCGTATGGTTGTATCAGAGATTTGCAATGGCAGAAAATTGCAGTAATAACAGCGGTATAAAAGCCCTAAAAAAAGGACTCTAAAAGGCACTTTAATGCATGCTAAATTCAAGTTTGATTGTAGTTTTACTTGTACAATTTTCTGGGTTGGTTTAAGATGGTTAATAGGCTGATATAAACTACAAGCAGTGGTTGTAACAGTGATTATAGCATAAAATAACTTGGTTGTTAGTATCTCTAAGCTAGGTTAGTTAATTGGTCATAGTAGGGTATCAAGTAGAAGGTTAAGTTGGAAGTTTGTTCAATCTCATTCATCCACAAGAGTATAGAAATTAGTGCCGTTTGGGAGCTTATGGAGTCAATAATAGTAACAATACCACTTGGGAAATAAAATAATGATAATGCTTATCTAAAGGAAGAGGTATATGCAAGAGGTGTTGACACTTCAAGGCCTCAAGCATCTAAATCTTTAATGGGGGTTTTGCTAGAGAGTAGGCACTTCTAGGCCCTAGCTTACTTTCCTTCCTTAGTTTTTTGAAAGACAATTGATTTGGTGATTTAGAATGAAATTACTAGAGAGATAGCACTTTAGGGCTCTAATAATTACTCCAAAACAATGTATAATTGACAAGAGCAAGCTAGTAGAAGAGTTATAGGGAGAAAGAAGCATTTGTTGTTTCTCCCCTAGGGTTTAAACAAGCAATTTCATAATCTTAGACATGAAACAAGTAAATTTTACCACAAACATCCATAGAATGAATAAAAATGCATATTTTCCACTTACTTCACCAAGAATAATCAAGTCAAACCCTATTTGGAGACCATTCCACCATGAAAAATGCCAAAATACACCACCATAAAGCTCTCCCAAGAGATGTGCACTAGTTATTTCAGGCAATGATGCTTAAAGAGGGCGACAATTTCAGACCACCACTTGTGTGTGACGAGTTATTATGAAAAAACGAAATTAGCCATCCATATTTATATGGGAAATCTTGGCTAATTAATCCAACAATTGTGTATTTTCATCAAACAAAGCCTACATGTCAATTTGCTCTGTTTTATGAAAATATTGTTAAAACCATGCTCCAACTATGAATAAGCACACGACCAATAGGCATCACATGTTCTTCCTTGTGTTATGGTCCTAAAGGACATCCATTAAGACTACCATAGGATTAATTCGTTTTCAACTTGTCCATGGTGAAAAGGAAGATTTACATATTGGATGTCAAATTCCCTCCCTTCATTTAAAAGTTGAACTCCTCCCTGATACCATTGAGTTAGAACAAAGGATAGTTTTCCTGGAATGTACTAACATAGACTATTGTATCACTCTACAAACCATTCAAGTGGAAAAGAAATGTTCCAAGGCCTAATATGGTTGTAAGGTTCACTCTCGTGTCTTCTAAAAAGGTGATCTAGTCCCTGTGTATGACTAGGCTCACGATATATTAGGAAAACACAAGTCCAAGTCTTTATGGAAGGTTCCTTACATTGTCAATAAATTCTTAGGAAAGGGGGCATATTTACTTGCAAGACCAGAGGGTGGGATTCTTCCCAAACCCTGCAATGTTCTTTATTTGAAGAAGATTTACCCTTAATCCTTTCGATGTGAACATTGTTTATTTTGTACATAGATTAGGTTTGTTTATTACATTCCTTTAGTTAAATTTTCATCTCATGGTTGCATTCTTCTATTGTTTATATGGATACTTCATCTTTTTTCTACAATGGTTATGCCAATGGCACTAGTTGCTACACATGGAATCTTGTCTCAACAACTTGGGCCATTTTTACCCCTTCGCATACCCTCATTCACTCCAATGTTGTTTGTGGCAGATATGCCACCAATAATTAAGTTAAATATGACATTCTGATTTGTTTGTTAGTCGATATGCTTCAACATCGTGTCCATCACCTTTGTGTTTTTCTTAATTCCCAGCTTCTCTTTATGCAGTTGAATGATGTTCATCATCATGGTGTGTAGGTTTTCGCAATACCTCATAATGTTGATATTCATATTTCTAGATTTATACCTATGTAAGGAGTTTTAAATGTCCAACATTTCGAGTGGGCACTCCACCCATCATCAGGGACTCTTGAAGCAAGTATATTTGAAAAGAGTGTCGTAGAGAATATTTTAAAGGATTAAAAATAGAACGTTGAGGATAAGAGGTGAAGAAGTGGAAAAAAAGTAGTTGTTATAAATAAGGTAAGAATATATACATTGTCAATTAATGACAATTTATTCAAAGGATAAAGTAATAATTAAAGGCTTCCTTGGAGAATAATTAAATTTTTTGATAATAATTAAAATTATTTATCAAGAGAAATTTAGAAATGAATTGAAATTGAAATGATTAGAGGATTAAAAAGGCCTAATTAATTAAGGATTAATTAAGTACTTTAGGATTAAATTAGTGAAAAATCAGAGGGACAAAGAGCATAGAATTAATAACACGGGAGATAAAAGAATTTTAGCAAGGAGGATTAGAGGAGCGGTGAAAAATTGAATGAGGAAAGGGGGAAAAAGGGGGAGCTAAAGAAAGAAAACTAGGTTTGATGATTAAGGTGATGAATGAAAGGCTTCCAGGATTGGCTAAGTTTATACCCATCATCTTGATTAAAGTTATTGGGATGTTTTTCAATTTCCAAGGCTTCACAAATGATGCAAGATGAGTAATAGGGTGATGTGATATGAGTAATAGGGTGTCGAGGCTATATTTTGGTTTGGTCAAAACAAAAGTGTTTATATTTGAAAGAGTGTTCAGCAAGAGTTGATTTAGAGATGCGGTTGTAGGTAGTATCGACAATGTGTTCTTTGAGATGGGCTTTGAAGGATCTGCGAGTGTGGTCAATGTATGATTTTCCATAAGAGAAAGGAATTTGGTAAACTCTTGGGCCAAGCATTGGATCAGATTTATCCTTGGTGGATCTAAAATATTGATCTAGGGTTTAAAGGGTTTGAAAATGGTTTTGATATTCTTTTTAGCCAGAATTTTGGATATGCAATCGGTAGTTCCTTGTAAGTAGGAAGAGAGACAAGAGCTAGGGGCGGGGAAGAAGAGGAAGAGTTTTTCGATTTGGGATTATGGGATAAACAGAAGGCTTTGGTGATTTGAGAGCTAGAATAACCATTGGATATAAGGGCCTTGGTTAGGTGGACTTTTTCTTTCTCATGGACATAACCCTTTCCTTTTTAAATTAAAGTATTTATAAGTTAAGATTTTGGTGTGACTGTTTGAATCCATTGCATTTACAGATATCCTAATATGTCAAAATAACTTTGTAAATACCATTGCTAATAGCATTTTAGATTGACATTTAACACATGAATCAATAAGAAGATAATGTATTGCATTTATATTTAATTTCCTAACCATATCATCATATGTAAACAAATCATGCATTTCACATTTTACATTCTTCATATTTGCATAAACTATATCATCTCAAACATTGTATCTATAATGCATAAGTAAATATCTATATATCCTCAAAATATAAAAGGTGTTTACATAGGAGTCCATCAGTCTATAACCGTTGCATGTGCATTGCATGCCAAGTGAAAAATGGGGTCATGTGCCTTCGTTGATTTGAATTTCTAAACATTTTTTTTGTTTTCATGTGCACCTTTACATTGTGGTATTAGTTTTCATGTGTGCAATAGTTCGCCATGGAAACTCTTGTCTATGTATGGTATGTGGACCTTCCAGGTGTAATTTTTTAAACTATCATTTATATTAGCATCTCCCCTCTTAGTATGTTGCATTTTCATATCCTCCCCCCTTAAAAATGGTTTTAGGACGACCCACATTAAAGTATGTGGCTTAGCACATCCATTTCTTATATTTGTTATTTACTCATTGAAAAATATTTTCCATATGGGTGCCCTAGATTAGTGACCCTTATTACCAAGTAAAAAATGGGGTCATGTGCCTGTGTTGATTTGAATTTCTAAACACTTTTTTTGTTTTCATGTGCACCTTTACATTGTGGTATCAGTTTTCATGTGTGCAATAGTTCGCCATGGAAACTCTTGTCTATGTATGGTATGTGGACCATCCAGGTGTACTTTTTTCAGACTAGCATTTATATTAGCATCTCCCCTCTTAGTATGTTGCATTTGCATTTCCTTCCCCCTTATAAATGTTTTTAGTACGACCCCCATTAAGTAGGTGGCTTAGCACATCCATTTCTTACATTTGTTATTTACTCAATGAAAATATTTTCCCATATGGGTGCCCTAGATTAGTGACCCTTACTGCATTTTGGCACCCATGTTGTCACATCTTCCTTAGCATTGGGAGTCCATATATTCTACATCCTAGGGTCAAGCATCATGACTCTTTTCTCATCATGTTGACAGCCTTATCTCTCGAACTTCCACATTTTATTTGGTTCGTATAGTACATATTGAGTCATCACATGGAATAATCCCTTTGCCTCGTCTATATTGTGATGATTATTTATTGTCATGCCTCCATTAAACTATCGTCGAGGATATTACCATTAATACCCCTACCTTTGGTTGCTTCCACTTACATTTTTTCACCCTTTGCATCACATTCATCCAGCTTCTAGTTGGGGCATCTATCTCCTTATCTCTCCCCTCACTTTTTTTTCTTGGTCCCCCTTTTGGGATTCCATTTATATATGTGTCTCTTGGTTCATTGATGGATTATTTGTTGGGGTCCTTATCCCCTTGTTGTGATCTTCACTGCTCACTTGGCACCCCTTTGGAAATAGTATATGGGTATTATGCTTCCTTGGTACATACTCCTTGGTTGGTAGCATCCCTTTGTTTCCCTTGTTCATAGCATCTAGGATGAGTCACCCTTGGTCACATGGATTCTATTTAGTTCCTCCCCAATACTGTTACAATTCACCCTTGTGTCCATGAGTCTTTGTTTTCCATATTTTTCAATCATTGGCCATTAGTTGTCCCTTTTCATTAATTCATCATATTAAAAACCTCTTGCCTAGTAATTAACCATTCCCCGTGGAATGATTTCAATCGTTGCCATATTATCCTTTCCTTTATACTCTAAACAAGGGAAGTCATCAGTCCATTTCTTGTTTCCCTTTCCCCATCCTTTCATTAGTTCATGTTATTTGTGATACTATGACTTGTACCTCATCCTAGTTTTTAAGGGTTCCCTTATCCCTTGCTTCCATTGGTCTCTACCCTATCGACTTTAGCACATGTATTATAGGGGTTTAGTTTAAAGGGTTGTGTACCTTGGGCCCATTTTCCTCCTTGATGGGTTACCTTAAACCAAGTAGGCAGAGTCATCATTTCTCCTTGAATTGGTTCTTTCTCACATGGTCAACTTCAAATCATTACCACACCGTTGAGATTCATACACTTGGTGGTTCAATGTTCTAATTGATTGTTCCAATTTCCTAGACATGTGGGAGTTGTATCATCCCACAAGAGGGAGTTTCCCTTCAACTAGATCCCCATATATTCCATCCACAACATTTTTTTCTAGATATATAGCTTTAGTCGCCATGCTTTGGTTGTTATTTGATGTTGGTTCTTAGGAGTTTGTCTTATCCCTAGGTGCTAGGAAACTTTCTCCTATCAACACTAACATTGTTATTTTAGGTGTTAGTCTTACCATATTGTGTACCTTGGTCCCATTTTCCTCATTGATGGGTCACCTTAGACCAAGCTAAGAGATCCCCCATGGCTCTCAAACTTGATAGCATCTCACGTGCTCGACTCCAACTTATTATCACACCATCAATATTTGTAAATGTTTTTTAGTGATC
The DNA here is from genome assembly GCA_032191745.1 of Picea mariana. Lineage (NCBI taxonomy): Eukaryota > Viridiplantae > Streptophyta > Pinopsida > Pinales > Pinaceae > Picea > Picea mariana. The sequence goes on along the minus strand of JASDQU010013929.1, from coordinate 55,064 downwards.
CAACATCAATTGCAGTTCCTTGGATTTGATTGGTTCTATCCAACCATTTTTATATCCACCAATTTGAAATTCACTTTTAACATCTCGCTTCATCTCTTGGGGTCCTTTTTTGTTCAGTAGGGCTCCTATGTTTGTTTCTCCACCCCCCCAAGCAAACATCAGTTACTATGTATCCACATCATATGCAATCTTCACTATGCTTCTATGTTTGGCCTTGGCCATCCCAAGCTTGTTTATAGGACTATTTATGTTATTGTACCATGATCCAGAGCCACTTCACCATGATCCCATGATGTATTCTTTTGTGACACCATTTTGTCTCATTGACCTAGCCCATTCTTTGAGATGATCCATCATTGTATCATTGTTTGGGGATATCTCAATGAGTATGGGTATGCCCACTTTGTCCCTATTAAGATCTTGTATACACCTCATCCCTTTGGTTTGTTGTTGGTAGGTAGTTCTCCTTCACCTTTCCACATGTAGTCCTCCTTCTTTGGACACTCTACTCTCTCCTTGGTCCTTTCCTCTGCTTGGTTAAAGAAATCATGATGCACTTTAGTCATATGATTTGCTCCTAACCTCGTACACTATGGAGAAATATATTATAACCCTAACATTGATCACCTATACATTTTGAGTAATTTCACCTGAATATATCACTTTTTCACGCTTAACCCTCATTCTTCGCTCCATTCCATCACCTCATGACCTCAATATTGCTTAAATCAACCAAGTCAACTCCTAAGTTTGATCAAAAGTGGCCAATGTATATAATGGCCAAAAAATTTTGTACACTCAGTGTAGAAAAGATCCCAAAAAGTATTTGCCTAAAAAAAAACAATTTCTTAACTGATTTCCATCCCAATCAATGCATCTATGCCTTCTAAATGACATATTAATTATGTGTGGACCTCATCAAACCCTAATTACTATTATTAAATATTAATCTAATCATCTTTAATCACTACATAGAAGACTATGTCAAGAGGGTTCTCAACTATACACCTATAGATAAAGCTATTGAAGTCACCCATTTTCATCATTCCAGCCAAGTAATATTATGCTACTAGAATACCACCAAAGTCTTGAGAGCCCTATTCTCTTGCCTCATTTTTCTAGTTTCTTACCTTCGCACGAAGAAAACAAAGAATCCATATCAAGGAGGGGCTTTGGAGCCCACTTGTCTTCATCAAACCACTATACCAAGTATTATATGTACTTTTCTCTCTCTATTGGATTAACATAATATTTATTCTTTTATCTATTTATTCATGATGAATGCATTTTCTTTACATAGTTTTTTTTTCTACAAAAAAATTCACTTTATATTCATATTGTAAATATAAACTATTCATTACAAGGAATCATCAACCGAGAGGGCCCTAATACAACCAATAAGGGTGAAGCAAGTCTTGCAAATACTTTTAGCTAGAAAGTTAGAAGCCAAAACCAAAAAACCCAACCTATCTTGGTTATCCAATCCAAGACTACCAATAGGCCCAGGTGGCTCCCTTCGCCTAATATTCCACCAAGCAGGCTCCCAAAAAAAAAAGATATAACACAAATCATAAAAGTTCTAAGAACATATGAGGAACTTCGTGGTCCCCCAACACATTGATAGTACCCAATTTTCCCAGGAGGCTGAAGAAGCGCTTGCTTAGATAATGTATTTGTTGTTGTATTGTATTCATGGTATACTTGTTGAAAGGAAATAGTGTGAAAATGCTTTATAAGTTCAAGAATTATGTCCTTCCAACATTCCAAATTAAAAACCTTAAGGTGTCCCTTGCCTCAAATCCAGTCGATGATAATCTTAGAGTCACCTTGTACAAAAATCTCTGATATATCCATCCGAACAACAAGTGTGAGGAGAGCCAATGCTCCTAGTAACTCAGCTTTGGTGTTTGTCCCCGGACCACAATTAAAATACCATTTAAATATTTTGTATTCGGTGATCCTGATAATCTCTCTCGCTCCACTATTCATCCCTGATGACACTGTCATCCCATTGAACCAACCAAAGGTGTCCCTTGCCTTAGGAACAATAATCAACCTCCTCGACTTCTTTGATTTTGCAGGTGTTTTATAGTCTCCCAATATAGATAAAGATAAGTATGCCACCTTATGGATAGATGGCGAACCTTTCTCAAACAAAGCACAATTCCTTTCTAACCAGATATTCCAACATATGTAGGCCGGAAGGGAGGGGGAGCTTGTATTGAGGAGTTTCCAGTTTTTAAAACAACCTGAAATGGAGCATCCAGTCCACCGACCCGATATATTTAAGGAATGAAGTACTCTTTTCCAAACAACGTTCGTGAATAAACATTCAGCAAATAAATGAAAGTTAGATTTTGAGTCTTTCTTGCAGAAGGAGTAGTAGCTCAAGCCTTCAAATCCTCTTCGCTGCAAGTTATCCCACAAGAGTAATTTTTTTTCCACTAACAACCAAATAAAAAGTTTTAGTTTTAATGGGCAGTCCCAGGTCTAGATTAATTTTCTCCACCCACCGATCAAAAAGGCATGTTTCTTTTTTTCAATGTCCTTATAGACATTTTTTATTGTGATTCTTCCCAAGCAATCACCTCCTAACCATTTCAATTCATCTGACCTCTGTAAAAGTTGTATTCCACTACTAATGAGTGCATTTTGGTAACCTTGCCATTCAGTTGCAAGTGCCCCTCCTAAATCCAAATCAGTACTTGTGATCCAATTGAGACCAATCAGACCCTGTCGTGGCAATCTTTGGGCCTGAAATAGAAAATATATAGCACGTTGATTAAGAATATCAATCAATTCATATGATAAAAAAGATGAAACTCCCATCCCAAGGATCTGATCTTTCCCAATGACTATCGAGGAACCTGAGCCCGGGTACCAAGTAAGCCTATGCAATAAGATATGCAATGATTTATAAAGGTATTTCCAAGTCTAGGAACCCAAGGTTCCATTGACCGGGACTTATCTGAGCCAACGCTCAACAAAGATAGAGGGAAGATATTTTTTTTTAATAACTCGGTGCCAAATACCATCCACCATCAGAGCCCGCCAAAGATTGTTCGTTTCCATGGTGCGACTGAAACTGAATAAGTTTCTCATCCCCCACCACCAATATCTCCTAGGACGGGCTATGTGTTTCCAGCTACATAGATGGAAACCCCTTTTTTTTTCTTCCCATTCTAAAGAAAATTGAATACAATCTGATGAATTCTGTGGAGGACCAATGCTGGAATATTTTCCAAAGCCAACCAATAGACTGGTTGGATTTCTAAGACTGCCTTAGCTAGAACAAGTCGACCACCCATAGTCAACCAATTATTGCACCAATGATTGATTCTATATTCATATTTCATTAACATCCAGTTCCAATCCTCTACTCTAAACCTGCCAGCTTTCAAAATATAACCAAGATATTTAAACACGTTAGCAAGATTATTAATAGAATAATTGAAAACTGTTTTTATGGAATTCAAGATTGGTTGTTGCACTCCAAACTGATAGAAGGAAGATTTATGAGGGTTGATCAGTAATCCAGTAGCAATGCAGAAATTAGCCAATAGTTTTTTAATCTCCAACCATTCAAAGATAGAGGCTTTGGTTATAATGAGGATATCATAAAAAAAAAGTAGGTGAAGAATTTGGATGAGCCTATAAACTTTTATACTCGACATTGATCCTTCACCTTGAATGTTTTTAATAGCTAAGCTCAGGCATTCCATAACTAAATTAAAAAAACAAAGGTGATAGCGGGCATCCTTGTCTGAGGCCCCTGCCACTATTGGAAAAGTCAGTTGGTTCATCATTTATGAGAATTGCATAAGTAGCTGTAGTAATGTATCCCATAATCCACTTGGTCATTTGTAGACTGAATCCACTTTGAAGAAGAACTAATCTAAGGTAATCTCAACTTATGCAGTCATAAGCTTTCTTTAGGTTGATCTTGAGTATTATAGCTTGTAACTTTTTCTCCCTGATGCTATGTATACACTCCTGCGTAGTTCCTATTGCATCAAAGATTTGCCTACCTTTTAAAAATCCAAATTGTTCCTCTGAGATAATGCACGCCAAGATAGGACTGATGGGATTAGAAATAATTTTAGTAATAATCTTATAGTAAATATTGCAAAGTACAATCGGCTGAAAGTCACCAAAGGAGGCTGCCCCATTAACCTTGGGAATAAGTTTTATAAAAGTCGAGTTGATAGATCTGTTCACCATGCCAACTAATCGGGATTCTTCGACAGCCTCCACTAAGTCTCCAACAAGAAAATAAAAAAGTTGCAAGTAGAACTCCATTGTCCATCCATCTAGACCAGGACTCTTGTCATTGGTGAAACCCCTCAGAACCTCCAAAATTTCTTCCTTCGTGCACGGGTTTTCCAGCTATTGTACCTCCTCCTCTGTGGTCAATCTTGGATAAAGGCGAACCAAATCTATCTGATCCACAATCGAATTATTCAATTCTTTATAAAAAAAAGTGTTGAAGTGTCTCAAGGCTTCTTTCTTTATAGCCTCCTTCCCTGTATGAAAATGTGCATTCTCATCCTTAACTTCCCAAAGATGTTTTTTATTCCTCTTGAAAATTGCAAACCAACAAAAGTAGTTGGTGTTATTGTCCCCCAATAGAATCCAAGTTTCCCTACTCTTTTGTCGCCATAGTTCCTCCTCGGCCTGCAAATATATTTTCCTTTCTGACTCAAGTGCTAACAATCAAGGATGAAGTTTTGTAAGTGAATGATGTTGAAGACTCGCATTTGTGAGTGAGGCAATATCTTCCTCAATCTTATCAAGTAACTGAAGATCACTTTTATTTTTAACAACAATCCACTTCTTAAATCTGACTTTTAATCTATAGAGTTTCCAAACCATTCTTAATTGCACCCCTTCTCCAAATGTATTATGTCGAGAGCTCCACTCTTCTCTAACAAGTTTATCGAAGTTATAATCCTTCAAAAGTACCGGGTTAAATTTAAAAGGAAAAGAAATTGGCTTGATACCATAGTCCAACTGAAAAAGCATCGGGGCATGATCTGAAAAATAAGGGAGCTCCACCCAAGATCTAAAGTAGAAAGATTCATTTAGTAAAGCTACAGATGCATAAACTCTATCCAATATTTTTTGAATGCCCTCTGTCCCAAGTCTAAAATTGCACCAAGTTGGCACAACTTCAGAGGGTTTAACATCTGCTAAGTGGTGAGTGGTAAAAACATCTCTAAAAAAAGTCGTATGTGAGTCAATTAAGGCCTTCTCCCCCCAAATTTCGTCAACACCAGTGGAGAAGTTTAAATTACCCACAAGTATAAGGTTATTCTGGTCCAATAATCCCTTTGCTTCCAGAAGCTCCCAAACTTTTCTACGCTTAGAGCACAGTCCATACACATTAATCAAACATATCCTTCATTTATCTGGTAAATGAACACTTGTTAGTAAAATTCCACCTGCACACAAAACGGTAAGAGATCAAGAGTGTTCGGATTCCACACCACTAGAAGTCCTCCCGACTTCCCCACCAAGCTCACAACACTAAACATCCAGGAAGGACATAGATGGAGGAAAAATTTCCTAGCCTTTTCTTCATCAACAAGAGTCTCCTATAGAAAAATTACATATGGTTTAATGGTGGAAAGTAATCTGCACATGGAGGGAAGCTTTAGGGGACCTCCCACCCCTCTGATATTCAGGGTGAGGGGGATCATGATTTAGCCCTATCCAGGGCTTTCATGCCTCTAAGCGCCCCCGAATCCGGAGAAGAAGTAAAAGGTTGTTCAATAGTCGAAAGGAGTTGCTCTTGTTTCTTACGAGCACTCCTAGTTTTGATAGGTGATAATTCGAATCCCAAACCCCTCGACCATGCTAGAGTCTTTCCCTAGGCCTCCCTCCCAGAGTTTTTTTCACCCTTTATGTCACAATCTGGATTTTCAAAAAGTTTTGACCCCCAAAATTTTTGTAATGGTATGGGGCTAGTCATCTCCCGCAGGGACAGAATGAGGGTATCAACCACCAGATCCAAAAATTTCTCCATAATGGGGAAAGAAATAGGGGGTATTTAAGTCAAAGACGTCTCTAAAGTTGGGAGAGGAGAAGATGTAGTGGAATGTGTAAGGTTAGCCGAAGTGGAAGGGAGCGAATAAGTAAGTGGAACAGAGAGTTCAGTGGCAGTGGTCATTTGGGAAGTGTGGGTCCTGACTCCATCAGGAAAAGGAGGCACTTTATCCGCTGCAGTCCCCAAATTCTCCATAAAAAAATTTGAATCTTTGTGTATCTTACCAGAATTCACCAAAAAGTCTTGTTCCCACAACGAAATCTTAGAAAAAAGGTTTGGAACGTAGTATTTTAGCTTACCTAATAGTGAGTTGCCTTCCTGTATATCATCTGAGCTTAAGTCCTCAAATCTGCCCATCGCTCCTGACCCCTCCTGCTCTTCCTCAATATAAGGTAAATCTTTTGAGCCAATATCCAGATGTTCATCCACATCGGAAATCCCACTCCCAACTTGGAAATCCTTTCTTAGGTGTCTCGTCCGTCTACAAGAAGTGCAGCGGAAGGGAAGACCAAGATAGTCTAGACGTTGCACCATCACAAGTCCTCGCCATTCTAGTTTGATAGTATCCATCAAGCCTGCATGCAAATCCACTCCAACTAAAACCTGTGAAAGATGCTTATCTGACGAGAGGAGACAAGCCTCGTCAATCTTCAGGAAGCGGCCTAGCAGGTTTCCTATGGCCATCAAAGCCACTATGTTTCAAAGGTTTAAAGGAAATCCTGGTAAAAGAACCCATACATGCCTGTGACTGAAATAATCAGTTGATGGGTTGAACCCAGTTCACCATCTTTTTAGCATTAGACTACCCCCCTTTGTAATTCCAAAATCTAGTGAGGATAATATTCGCATCCTCAGGAATCTTGAATAACAGACCGAACCAGCCGCAAGTAAGAGTTAGGTAAGTCAACACATATCCTATGATAGGATTCCAAACCTCCTTCATCCAATCAGTAAATGGTAGGCTACATTTAGACTTATACGCAAATCTACCCACTAAATCATAGAGTGAGAGATGGCAGGTCTCTTTAAGACCCACATCCATACCTATGACAAGGCGACGACGTGCCTTCTCGGGCTTCCAAGCTATAGCGGTGTTCTTATGGAGGGAGGCCTTAAAAATCTTAGGACCTCACAAATATTTCTCTAGAAAATGTTTAGTCTAAGACCTACTATTCAATATATTGTCAATGTTAATTGGCTTTGTAAGACTAGTGACAAAGCTCGCATCGCCTAGAGAATGGTGAAGTTTCACGTTCAACCCAACGTCTTCTTGATTCAAAACCTCTTCAAGTCTGTGTCCGACTAACCCGAAATGAGTGTCTTTTGTGCATCCCTGTGGAGTTAACTCGAGAAGCATTTTTACCGAGGGTAATAAAGGGTGTAATGACTGCCTCTCTCCAGTCTTAGCTTTACACAGTTCATCCATAGAGTTGAAGATACCCTCCCTCTCCCAAACTTCCTCATCTAAAGTGCCCATCAAAGCGCTGATCTAATGAGCCATACCTAGGAGTATGCCACCTTATCTAAAAGTCAGTCTGTTCTGAAAAGACTGTCAAGTCACTTACCATGGGTCCCTGCCTCCACATCTTAGCAAGATTGATGATTATTAATGCTAAAATAAATAAGGTCATCATACCACTCAGATAAACCTGTAGAAGATGCTAGCTACCAAAAAAACCTGGACCCCCCAGGTAGATTGTCCAAGAAAAACCCGAATACCCCAAGTAGGTTTAGTCAAAAGTATCCAAAAACTGAAAAACCAGTTACTAAATGTGGTAGTCGGCCATGGATGTTTCCAACCAAGTTCAAAATGCTACTAAAAATAGTTTCTCGCTCCATCTCTCCTCTGTCCTAATATCTTTACATAGTTAGTCAAACCACTCTACCAAGTGCTATATGTACTTTTCTCTCTACTGCATTAACATAATATTTATTCTTTTATCTATTTATTCATGATGAATGTATTTTCCTTACATAGTTAGTCATTATACTTTACACAAGCTAGGGTTTTTAGTTTTGTCTTTATTCACTACAAATTTTGTGTTTGGTTAGTTAGTCATTGTACTTCACACGAGCTAGGGTTTTTAGTTCTAGCTTTATTCACTATAAATTTTGTGTTTGGTGTGTCCTGTGATATTGTTTTTTAACTATGATAATAAAGTAAAAATTCGGTGTCCTGTGTTTTTTTTTTTAACTATGATAATAAAGTAAAAATTCAATGGTATTTTGCTGTTTAGCCTTCTTATTTAAGATGGAAGAAATATGAATATATTACTCTTTCCAGAAAAAACAAAGTTCGGTTACCACGGATCTAACTAGCATAATGTGTAATTTTGTGATAGCAGATTAAAGATACTTCTAACCAGATAATTATGTCATAACCAAAAATATAAATCACAAGATGCGTCATTGACTGGGATCAAACCTGGGTCACCCGCGTAACAGACGAAAATACTTACCACTATACTACAACGACAATTGATATTATTATTTTTCTCTGAAAATATATTTAAAGCTATTATTAATCAAGAAAGAAAATACATTGAAATATGCTAGTGGAGAGCAGCACAAAACAAAATTCGAAAATGGAACATAAATAACATTATTAAAGAGAACAAAATTCGAAAATGGAACATAAATACCATTATTAAAGAGAATTATGTCATGACCAAAAATGAAAACTATGAAATCCCCGTTGTCGAGGGTCAAACCCTAGTCAATGCAGCCTGGCAGGTTGGAATAGTCACTACCATGCTACAATAACATACTATAACTCCACTTGCCAATAGGTTAAAATTGGCTAGTGGAGGGCGGCACAAAAAGCAATCCAAACATGGAAAATAATTGCCAGTATTGCACTAGGGTCTGGGTCTGTAACACGGCAGAGTAAATTTATACATGTAATGCATTATTAGTCCCTGTCATAGGCATAGAGGGACTATAGATATTGATAATTCATTGACTACATATTACTTTGTCCTTTGACCACAAATATTTGCATAATATGTATTGTGGAGCTAGGGAAATAAAAACACAGATTTTTATATAATAAAAAGTTCCATATATGTACTGATCTGATTGGCTAAGAGATTGGAGGTCTTATTACCGGCTTCACTATTCCCAATGCTTTATATGGTAACATATCCAAACTTTTTTATCGTATACAGTCTTTTTGAATCATATATTTTTCCTATGTATTGCTTGAAGGTGGATTAATGTTAACATTAGTTCATATGTTTGTCTTAGCATTTTCTGCTAGGTGAATATATCCATAAGTTTTTATTTGTACTAATCATATTGAAATGTTTAGATATCCAAGATTTGTAGTGATCGAGAATTCCAAAGTTTATAACGTCATTGCCGCATGTATTTCTATTAAAATGTATTGACACTTTTTTTGAGGTGCTTGAGTAGTCCTGACAGTTTAAATGTTTACATGAGGCGAGGTCCTCCAACAGGCCTGACAGCTTAAAGGTTTGCATACCGCAAGGTCCTTACACAACCCGACAGCCTTAAATGTTTATCTAAATATGTTTCTCGGAGTACATTTTTCCTCGAAATTTTCCATACAATGTTGTAGTAATTTTGCACAATATTGTTGTCCACTGCCAGTTGAATAGGAATTCTATGTTTCATCCTTCTTCTAACTTTGCAATGCAATTTCGTCATCATTGAAGCTACATACATTATTTATTGGTTCGGTGAGTTCTTCTTCTTCACTGGTTCGTCAGTTGTTGCTTGTTGTTGTTTGGTTCACAATTCGACCTATACTTCTGCCTTTCATCATTTCAGAGTAAGTTTCCATGCCATAGTTTCATTTTTTGTTTCTTGTTTGTTGCTTAGTGTTTGCAGTTTGGAAGTAAGAATGTTTTCTTATTTCTACTGACATGCTCGTTGTATGTTTCTGGTTCCTTCTATGCTTTGACTGCAGTTTCGTAATCGTTGGAGATACATATGTTGTTTACTGGTTCGGTGGTTGTTGCTTGTTCGTTGGTTCGTTGGTTCGTGGGTTGTTGGTTCTGTTTGTTTGGCTCAGTTTTATGCTTTGGGGTTGTGAGGCTGCAGTTGGGTATGTTCATGCTTTCTCGCTAGTTTAGTGCTTTCTATTTTCTTTTGTTTGATTCATCTTTGCAGGGTTGGGGTCCTGTGCTGGTAGTTGGATCTGGTTTTTTTTTTTGGGGATTTTTATTGTTTTTTGGCCGCTTTATGGTGTTCAGCCCCTGCACCCACAAGTCAACATGCAGTTGTGTTATTTTCCCTATTTGGAGAGGTCGATATTTGTTCTGCTATGAGATTTTTTTGTTGCTTCAGTGATGGCATGAAAGAAAATAGTTGCATGGAAAATACTTCGACAAGTACATGTGCAATTGCAATATCCGTTGTTTTTTTGTTAAAATAAAGCATATGCAGTCTGTGTTTATAAACCATGTATGGTCAAATGTTCCCATATGAAAATACATGCTCTTTGTCCTTTACACAGACTGGTGTGCCCACGATACAATCTGTCTTGTACTTGAGATATGATATGTACAACAAATATTCTGCAAAATTATATTTCGATGTCTGGAAGCATATCTGGTTAGTTTGCCATGAAAAACCAAAATCTTGTATCGTGGGCACAACAGTCTTTGTAGAGGATAAAGAACATGTATTTCCATTGGTGGAAGCATATCTGTATACTTTTCCATGGAAAACCATAAATCATTTAGCTATGACCAAGCAATTTCGTAATATTTTGTGGCTTGTAATATATTTTGGGTAGGGAAAAAGAAATTACACATTCACAACTATGGATGGAGAAGCGCAAAGGTTCATGTTTCTGCCTATCTTTTAGACTGTTCGTTGAGTCTTTTTTATTATATGTACATATTTCTTGTTGTCCGGTGCATACCTTCTTCCATTCATGTTCATTGTATTTTGTGCATTCCCACATTCAAACAAACATAATAGCTGGAGAAAACGACGGAGTCTTGACTGCATCACTTGAAGAGGATATAGAAAGGTGCATGCTTGTACTGCTATTTTATATTGTGTTGTTTTTTATTTCATTTATTATCTGTATATGTGTTCACCTAGTTTATTGTATCTTCATTACATGCATTCTTGCATACTAACCTACTTCATGTCCATTGTGTTTTCACTGCATTGCTACATTTAAACAAACAGAATGGTTGGAGAGGACGATGAACTCTTTGGCGGGAATATAGTCGAGGAATTACAGAAGTGGATATCTGTGCTCTTATTTCATATTCCAGTGTTCATTTTTTCATTTACTGTCTGTATATTTTTTGCACTTGTTCTACTGCTTTGCACCTTCTTTTTTTTCCCCTTCTTTTCTTCCTTCAAATATAATATATTCTGCGTATTCTTCTTGTTGTTACATTCGAATAATTAGACATGTTTCTCTTTCTTTTACATTTATGTGTTCATACTAACTTGCCTTCATTTCCATTTCATATTCAATGTTGGTACCTTGGAAGAAACGGGTTGGTTCGACAAGAAAATGAATTTTTTTGTGCAACAACAGAGGGTTCTATGGTACAATCTTCTAAAAGGTATACCAACTGTGCTAGTAAATTAAATATACAAGCCAGGTGGGGGCATATATTATTAGACTTGAAAATTATGGCTTGGTAGAAATGGCCCTTTCTCCCTTCCCTATTTCTACTTTTTCCATTTTCTATTATCCCTTTTGTTTTCTAATTGATCTTCTTAGTGGTCTTTCCGAAAATGCCTTGGTGCGTCGGTTGGTGGAATAACAGTTTCATATCTATGGTCACACTTCTACCTTATTCCATACTTACTCACTTTGTTGATTGTGGGTGGTGGGCTGGCGGGTTCAATATTGCTCCCCTGGCTTCCGAGGGTCCGCGATATACAGATTGGTCGTGGTGCCCTGCCCTCATGCCCTGTTTACTATTACACATTTTTCCAGTTAAAAAAATCAAATGCATCCAATTTTACATTTATTTAGTCCTTATCATGGACAGTATACAATGTATGTTCTTGTTTAGTCCTGATGTTCATCTACACATGCTTGCATCAAAAAAAGTTGGACTAGTGACATGGCCATGAGCAGTCAGTCATCTCAGACATCAATAGACCGACAAGGCCAAAGGTAAATATGCATACACTCTGCTCTTAGTATGTTTACCAAACAAATATCCTCGGCTATTTATTCATCTATGGCATGGTGAATATGTTGATTTCATCTACAATGCATGGTTTGTAGTTCACAAGAAGTATCAACAAGTACAAGCGAGATGACGAACATAGTGCATGTTCCGCATACTAAGAGGTGTGGTTGCAAAAATATGGCTCCATAGTTCATCAAAGCTATGCGTGTACTTGCACACTACCATTCACTTTAGTTTTCCTGTTCAAAAATTTTCACCAGGTCTAGAGTTGTAACACCCAAAGTACTATCAATAGAGGGCTTGAACAACCCTTGAACTGGACAAGTGTTCGTCGGGGACATAATGGTCGTTTATAGCACCTACTTGGACAAGGAAAACAAAACTAGATCCATTATGTGTGCTGACATGACAGATAAGGAGGCCATGATGACAGTGACACTGAGTATTCCTACACAACTTGTCCAGAAACATGCAGAAAAGATATTGCCGGGTAATGGGATATCCATTACAAATCTTAATATATTGCCCAAAACAGTATATGACCGTGGTTATTGTGATCGGATGATTTGTCTCAACTAAACAAGTATTTTGGAAAAGATTCTCGTTGTTTGTTCATAATATAGTTTCGTCCCGGATGCAACTATCAGCCAACTTGCATAGAGTAGTGATATTTACCCAATCGGAACCATTGGCATAGCTTTCACACTGGCAAGAAAACTTGGCTTGCAACACATTCTCCATATAAAGGATGGAGAGTCAGACAATGACAAGGCAATGGTATTGCTTTCCATATCTGGTTTTGTTCTTTACTTTCGCATGTGCATGTATATCGGGTAAGTTACACAAATATTGGACTGTTCCATGTTGCAGTCGCAATTGTTCGATACCTATTCAAATTTGTTTTTGTCAATAGAGCAAGAATTGCATAGAGGGAAGATTCCACTTATGCTCTTCAAAAATATAACAAAGAAAAGGGATGTTAGAGAAAGGATCTTTCAGACAACCCAGGAAACGTTTGTAACAGAGTTGTGAGGAGATATAGTACAGGATATGAAGAAACTAGCTAGCTCTACAACTATTGTGCGTATACATCCACAAAATCATCCTCACTTTTCTTATACAAATAGCCTTCACCAAATTTTTGTGGTTTCTTTTATTTTATTTTTATTTTTTTAAGGGGGGGGTGCAGTTGTGTATTATATTTTTCAATGTATTAATTCCTATGCTCGGGTTCCTAGGTTGAAGGTGTTTTAGTTGCATTGAATTTGTACTCAACCCCCTCTGAACCTGTATGTGTGAAATGCAACTCTCTTGCTTCTGCCTCTACTTTGATAAGTGATGATACGATTGATTGTCTTTGATGCAGTGAAAAATGTCCATATATATATGGACATTGCATCAATGCTTCCATCCGAACCGTGGGCAATACAGCAGTGCATTGTACGGTTAGGCAACCTCTGTTACAAAATGTACTTCCTAAGTTTGCAGAATTGTCGTATGAAACATATCTACACAAAAAGGCAAGCAGTATCTACATGCTGCGCGATTTTCGGATACACAACAAATTTACCTTAAATGAGGACAATGCAATTTTTCATATCGGCTGAAGAAGGGAAAAAAAAAAAATCAAACTTTGGCAGGAAATGAAAATACCACATGTGTCTTTGTAATATTTCTTCAACATCCATATCAATGTTCGTCGAACTCGACTACTTGGGATTGCATGCGCATAAGATTGTTCGGTCCAAAAATGGGAAGTATGGCAGAAAACCCCATATATCTCATGGCCCAGATTCTTTTCTACTGGGTACATATACCATATGTAAGAGAAAATAAATGCCACGACATCTTTTCTTTGTATATCAAATTGTTTGATGCAAAGGTCGATGTGTCCTGCTCTATGGAACCTTGTGGGAACTTGCTTGCGGCCTGTTTGGAGTTTAAATGGTTCTTGGTTGTATGCTTCATCTGTCAATTTGTATATCGTGTAACTCCGAGTGTTGTTTGGAGGACACGAAACAATAGAATTGTAATTTTTTAGCCAGCTAGCCCGCAAATCCACCTGATAATTTCTATGGCGTTGTGACGCAAATGTAGTATGTGGCTTGTTTTAGCATTTTTCCTTGATCGATGAACTTGGTAAAATTAATCTCCTAGAATAATTTGAAATCAATGAATGTATACTGTGCAAAGTCCAATGGTTTTATCATATAAACAAGAGGCCCTTAAAATTCAAATTGGTTGTTGTTATGCTTGCAGTGATAGAATTTTAAGAAAACTTTGTTTTTTTTCCTTCATTTCTTTTAAAATAAGCGATTTAACATCCTTTGCTAATTTTATGTAATTAAATTGTACAATATCAATATTTAATATTAATAATTTAGTATTTGAAAATAATTTTTTTAGATAATGTTAGATAGGATGACCATCCGTAAACAATCGCAATCTTGAGCCCACCAGTCCTGGAGTCCGTCTGTCAATTTGTATGTCGCGGAACTCTGAGTGTTGTTTGGAGGGAACAAGACAATAGAAGTGAAATGTTGAGCCAGACAACCCGCAAGTCCACCTGCCAATTTGTATATCACAGAACTCCGGGTACTATTTGTAGGACACGGAACAATAGAGGCCGAATTTTGAGTCCACCAACCCAAGAACCCGCGATCCAAAAAGTGGCTAAGTATGGAATGAAGGATCCGTACATGCTCTATAAAATCTCATGTCCATACTTTATAAAAGTACATATTTGGTATGTATTGCTTGTTTTTCGAAAAATTTCTAGGTGTGGAAGTTGGCGGATGCATGTGTTCAGATTTCCACTTACTTTTATATCACCAGCTCGACCGACTATTTCTTCGTTTCAAATTGTAAAAACTTTTTTGTCTAATTAAATTGTACAATATCANTAAATAATGTTAGATAGTTGATAGGAATTACCATCTATAAACAATGGCAATCTTGAGCCCGCCAACCCTGGAGTCCATTTGTCAATTTGTATATCGCAGAACTCCGAGTGTTGTTTGGAGGACACAGAACAATAGAAGTGCAATGTTGAGCCAGCCAGCCCGCAGGTCCGCTTGTCAATTTGTATATCATGGAATTGTGGGTGTTATTTGTAGGGAACATAACAATAACGACTCAATTTTGAGCCCGCCAGCCTGACAACCCGCGATCCAAAAAGTGGCTAAGTATGGAATGCGGGATCCATACATGCTCTATAAAATCTCATGTCCATACTTTATAGTACATATTTAGTATGTATTACTCATTTTTCAGAAAATTCCTTGGTACAAAAATTGGCAGATTCACGTCTTCAGATTTCACTTACTTTTATATCACCACCCCGACTGACCGCTTCCTCATTTCATATTGTACAAACTTTTTGGCTCACGGTTTTTTCGAATAGGCGAGTTACCGGATCGACGGGTTCAATATTGATAATTTATGTAATTAAATTGTGTGATATAAATATTTAATATTAATAATTTAGTATTTGAAAATCATGTTTTTTTATAATGTTAGATAGTTGATAGGGATGCCCTTCCGTAAACAATGGAAATCTTGAGCCCTCTAGTCCTGGAGTCTGTCTGACAATTTGTCTATCGCAAAATTCTGATTGCTTCTTGGAGGACACAAAACAATAGAAGTGCAATGTTGACACAGACAGCCCGCAACTCCGCTTGTCAATTTGTATATCACAGTACTCTGGGTGTTGTTTGTAGGGAAAAGAACAATAGAGGCCCAATTTTGAGCCCACTAGCCCTATAACCCGCGATCCAAAAAGTGTCTAAGTATGGAATGAAGGATCTGTACATGCTTTATAAAATCTCATGTCCATAGTTTATAAAATTACATATTTAGTATGTATTGCTCATTTCCTCTGAAAGTTGTTTGGAAGACAAGGAACAATAGAATTACAATGTTGAGCCAATCAGTTCACAAGTTCACCTGTCAAATTCTATATTGCGGATCTCTGGGTGCTATTTGTAGGATACAGAAAAGTAGAGGCCCAATTTTGAGCCCGCCAGATCGAGAACCCGTGATCCAAAAAGTGGCCAAGTATGGAGTGCGGGATACGTACATGCTCTATAAAAATCTCATGTCCATACTTTATAAGAGTACATACTTAGTATCTATTACTTGTTTTTCGGAAAATTTCTAGGTGCGGAAGTTGGCAGATTCACATCTTCAGATTTCACTTACTTTTTTATCACTAGACCGATCGATCGCTTCCCCATTTCATATTGTAATAAACAAATATAAACTGGCCCAAGTCCAATTGTGCTATCACATCAACACGAGGCCCTTAAAATTCAAATAGCATGCAAGCCCGCTTGTCAAATTGTATATCACAGAACTATGGGTGCTATTTGTAGGCCACAGAACAATAGAGGCCCAATTTTGAGCCTGCTATCCCGAGAACCCGCGATCCAAAAAGTAGCTAAGTATGGAATGAGGGATCCATACATGCTCTATAAAATCTCATGCCCATACTTTATAAAAGTACATATTTAGTATGTATTACTGGTTTCTTGGGAAAATTTCTAGGTGCGGAACTTGACGAATACACATGTTCAGATTTCCACCTACTTTTATATCACCAGCCTGACCGACCTCTTCCCCATTTCATATTATACAAAAATTTTGGAACACAAGTTTTCAAATAGGCAGGTTTTTCTTTTAAATAAGATATTTATCATCCTTTAATAATTTTATGTAATTAAATTGTGCAATATCAATATTTAATATTAATACTTTAGTATTGAAAATAATGTTTTTAGGTATTGTTAGATAGTTGATAGGGATCACCCTCCGTAAACAATCGCAATCTTGAGCCCACCAGCCTTGGATTTCGTCTGTCAATTTGTACAAGGTGGCAATCTGAGTGGTGTTTGAAGGACACAGAAAAATAGAAATGTAATAAAATTCAAATAGCTTGCTTGTCAATTTGTATATCGCGGAACTCTGGGTGCTATTTGTAGGGCATGAAACAACAGAGGCCCAATTTTGAGCCCTCCAATCTGAGAAACCATGATCCAAAAAGTGGCTAAGTATGGAATGATGGATTTGTACATGCTCTATAAAATCTCATGCCTATACTTTATAAAAGTACATATTTAATATGCATTATTGGTTTCTTGGGAAAATTTCTAGGTGCAGAACTTGACGGATACACATGTTTAGATTTCCACCCACTTTTATATCACTAGCCCGACCGACGTCTTCCCCGTTTCATATTATAAAAAAAAATTGGAACGCAAGTTTCCAAATAGGAGGGATTTTCTTTTAAATAAGATATTTATCATCCTTTAATAATTTTATGTAATTAAATTGTACAATATCAATATTTAATATTAATACTTTAATATTGAAAATAATGTTTTTAGTTAGTGTTAGATAGTTGATAGGGATCACCATCCATAAATAATCGCAATCTTGAGCCCACCAGACCTGGAGTCTGTCTGTCAATTTGTATATGGCAGCAGTCCGAGTGGTGTTTGAAGGACATGGAAAAATAGAAATGCAATGTTGAGCCAGCCAACCCGCGAGTCCTCTTGTCAATTTGTATATCGCGAAACTCTTGGGTGCTATTTGTAGGACACAGAACAATAGAGGCCCAATTTTGAGCCCATTAGTCCAAGAACCCACGATCCAAAAAATGGGTAAGTATGGAATGCAAGATCAGTACATGCTCTATAAAATCTCATGTCCGTACTTTCTAAAAGTACATATTATGTATTACTCATTTTTTCAGAAAATTCTTTGGTGCGGAAGTTGGCAGATTCACTTCTTCATATTTCACTTACTTTTATATCACCAACCCGACCGACCGCTTCTACATTTCATATTGTACAAACATTTTTGTCTAATTAAATTGTACAATATCAATATTTAATATTAATAATTTAGTATTGAAAATAATGTTTTTAGATAATGTTAAATAGTTGATAGGGATTACCATCCGTAAACAATCTCAATCTTGAGCCCACCAACACTAGAGTCTGTTTGTCAATTTGTATGTCACGGAACTCTGAGTGTTGTTTGTATGACATGAAACAATAGGAGTGCAATGTTGACCCATCTAGCCCGCAGGTCTGCTTGTCAATTTGTATATCGCGGAATTATGGGTGCTATTTGTAGGCCACAAAACAATAGAGGCCCACTTTTGAGCCCGCTAGCCCGAGAACCCGCGATCCAAAAAGTGGCTAAGTATGGAATGTAGGATCCGTACATGCTCTATAAAATCTCATGTTCATACTTTATAGTACATATTTAGTGTGTATTACTCATTTTTCGTAAAATTTCTAGGTGCGGAAGTTGGCGGATTCACGTGTTCATATTTCACTTACTTTTATATCACCAGCCCAATCGATGACTTCCCCATTTCATATTGTACAAACTTTTTGGCTCGTGGTTTTCCGAATAGGCGAGTTACTAGATAGGTGGGTTCAATATTGTGTTTTCATTGTTCTATCGCTTGCAAACAACACCCTGACTTCCACGACCCACAAATTAGAAAACAAATTGAAATAAAAGAATATATACTATGTGACGTCTAATGGAACAATCATATGAACAAGAGGACATTAAAATTAATATTCGTCATTGTTATACTTGCGGTGAAGCTAACAGTACAGAAACTTTACTTAAACATCCAAAAAATTATTGTCTTTTAACTTTTCGATGCTTCTCTTATACAAACAGATCCTGGAAACTATAAACATTGCTCTTTGTACCTATTCCTTGATTGAAGAACATGTTAACATGTTTAATGCACTCCATAGTTACTTTTAAGACCAATTCCCGCTTCCGAAAATTCCCATCCTCTTTCTCTTTTCTCTTTGCTTTCCCTTTCTTTACTTACTCAATTTTTGAAAAATGTCTGGGTGCGGGATTTTCTTCCCTGGGTATATCTTTTGCCCTTTCTTTTTTTTAACCCGCCCGAGCCCTTTCCATACTTTGGAAATTTTTGGAATCTGTTTCGCGGGTTGGCGGGTGCACCTTCGTGGCAATTCACCATCACAGCTACCTTCGTACTTGTTTCCAGATATGCAATAATTAAGCTTTAATGCAAGTAGTTCAACCTGTAGGAACCGTTAAGATTGTCATTAATGTCCGAAAGGCCGGAGAATGTTTTTCATTACTACAAATTAAACCAATATTTGTGGAGAAGTGTGTTATCCTTTCCAAGTATTCATTTCAAACATGATGCAATCTGTTTTTGTGTGTCGGCAGGTTGGCACCTTTAAGAAATCTATACTTCTTCATCTCTCTTCGTCGTCACCGTGACCTTCACACTTTTTTCTAAATATGCAATTAGTGATCTTTAATGGTAACAACTCATTCTGCATGAACCCTTGAGATTGTCATTGATCAGTGAAACACTTGAGGAGATATTCCATTGATACGCATCAAACCATAATTTGCGGAGGGTTATATTATCCCTCCCCAATTTTCATTTCAAACATCATCTGGAGCAAACGGAAATTCTCGTTAACTTGTGGCAGCATTTCTGTCCAGATATAGTAAACACATTCGGGCATAATGGCTAGAGGTTCCACTATTCCAGGGCATATTCTTACTACTCATCTCCCTCTGCCCAAGAGAAAAAAAGGAGATGGTCCCTTGGTACACTGAGAGATATATTTCAAGCCAAAGAATTCCAAAGAAAACCTGCCTGCTCTGAGAACCTGCCCAATTGCATTGATGGCTGGAGCAGAGGTTGATGTCATGGATTTTGAGCCGGAAAAAGATGATCTGATGGGTGATGATACGACAATGGATGATGGCAATGCAGAGACTGTTCCCACTCCTATGCCCAAATGGAAATAAACCATAACGAGCAGAACATATCAGCTCAGTGATGGCGGTCCTAACAACACCAAAAGGAGTTTCAGAAAAGAAACCGACGTTGAACGCAATAGTCGCTTTGCAACTTGAAAGTAGGAATTCTAGAGGTCCAAATTAGTCCATTCTTGGTGGAAGAGTTTCACTGTAAAGAAATGATATGTTGATGTTCCCAGAGATATATTTCAAGCCAAAAAATTATTCACTTGCGAGATTACTGTCATGTTCTCTAGATATACAATTAACGTCTTCAGGAATCAGGTCTAGAACTCTCACTGTTGCAAGGCATATTTCTACTAGTCATCTCCTTTCACCCATAATGGACTAATTTGGGTCTCCGAAATTGCACATGCAACTTGTGTCCCTGAAGTTTTTTCGACTGTGCAGAGGCAGTTTTTAGTTGTGTCCTAACTTATAGTTAAGGGCTATTCCATTTTCCCTGCAACGTTTTTCATCTTCTTCATCATGGAAAGATTCTGAAAACTATCAATTTTACCACAGGATGATTCATCAAGGAGAAAACTGCAATGATCCTGCATACTGCGGATCTCGGGCCTGTGTTTGTGGCAGATACGTTCAATGTTTTGGCCCGAATAACTGGGTCCAATTTCTAGGGATAGATGTACAATACTCAATGTTTTTCTTTTTTTAAAAATGGATTTGCTATTAAAAAAAAATTCCTTGGAGTCTTCGTTGCTGCTTCTTTTCTGGATTTAACGCTTGTTCTCATTAGCATGGTTCGGTGGTCTTGTAGTTCTTCGATATTGTGTTTACTTAGGTTATTTTTTCTAAGATGGAATATGTAACAATTATATGAAAATGTACTGTGTCAATCCACCAGGCTTTTATGTAAACAAAAAATGGATTACACACAGTTTCAAACCAATGTTCAATTATATTCGTAATGCAGATACAACATAGCAATACCAATGTACAATGTTGCAGCAAAATCATCATTCTTGTTTCCAGACATACAATTATTAATTTTTAATTCTAACAACCCATAATGCAAGAAGTTTAATACTTAAGTTAATATGTTACAGTCATGGAAGAATGTATCAAGAACACACTTACACCCACACGCTCCAATAAAATCTAATCTTCAACAAAGCATTTGCTGACAATTAGTAGAAAATAAAGTTTAATACTTAAGTTAATATGTTACAGTCATGGAAGAATGTATCAAGAACATACTTACACGCACAGGTTGTAATAAAATCTAATCTTCAACAAAGTATTTGCTGATAATTAGTAGAAAATTATTTTTTTACAACAATGGGGCTTCTTTGAAACCAATTCGCACTTACGAAAACTTCCCTTCGCCTTTCTATTTTCCCACTCTTTTATCCCATGTAGTTTCTCTTCTTGGTTACTTAATCTTTTTTTTTTCAAAAATGCCTTGTTGCGCGGCTTGGCGGATACACGTGTTTCCGCCGAATGCTTCCCCTTTCTCTAAATTGGTCATCTATTGTTCTTTGTCCTACAAGTAGCACCCAGAGTTCCATGATATACAAATTGACAGGCAGACTTGCGCGCTGGTTGGCTCAACTTTGCACTTCTATTTTTCTGTAACCTCCAAATAGCATTCGGAGCTCCACAATATACAAATTGACACACAGGCTCCAGGGCTAGTGGGCTCAAGATTGCCATTGTTTACGGATGGAAAAGTGATAAAATGATCCATACCACATTTGTGTCACAAAAGCTATATTAAAGGGCAAAGCATTTCCTCTATAGTTCTGTGTCCTACAAACAACACCCAGAGTTCTACACTATACAAATTGACACCAGACTTGCAGGCTGGCTGGCTAAACAAATGACTTGGATTTCCGAAATATACAAATTGACAGGTGAAGCATACAACCAAGAGCCAAGTAAACTTGTAAATCGTATTCCTAGTTGTTGTTTTTTGTGCCTGCCACCTTCACACTTATTTCCAAGTATATATCTTGGCAGGAAAATGGGATATCTATTACAGATGTGAATATATTGGTCCTTATTTTTCATCTTCTATACTTAGCCAAATATTCGTTTCTCTTTTCCTTGAACTTTATCTTTCTCGTCACTTATTCGTTTTTTTGAAAATGTTTGGCTGAGCGCATGGGAGGAATTTCCGGTCCTTACTTCTTTTTTGGAACTATTGTCACCCCATTTGAAGCTCGTCTGTCTGCTTTCCATACTTCGCCATCTCTTTGAATTTCTTTCGCGAATCATCGGTTTGGTGGGTTCAAGAAATATTCAGTTCCTAATCGTTGTTTCCTATGCCCACACCCTTTTGCAATTAGAAATTACCAATTATATATAATATCTTATTTCTAGGCGTGCAATTATCAAGCATTAATTTCAAACATCATGGAATGTC
>JASDQU010013929.1:17926-32054 GCA_032191745.1 Picea mariana | reverse complement strand
CCCGCCACCTTCACATTTCTAAATATGAAATAAGTAAGCTTTATTGCTAATAGTTCATCAGGCACCACCCATACAGATTGTCATTAATCAATGAAAGGCTTGAGGAGCTTTCCCATTCATAAGCATTTAGCATAGAGTTACATTATCGGCTCTAAGTGTTCATTTCAACCATCGTCTCGAGAAAACCAAAATTCTCATAAACCTATGGCATCATCTCGACAACAATTCTGTGGAGATACAGTAAACATATTTGGGCGCGAGGACCAGAAATTCTAGTGGTCCAGGGCATATTCTTATTACTCAACCTCTGTCGTAGAGAACCAAGTAATTTGGATCTCTGGGATTGCTTGTGCAGGCTGTGTCCCTGAGGTTTTTGACTATAAGGACCTGGTCTCTTAGTGCGATGATAAATTTATTTCAGACAAAAGAATTATTTCACTGCAGGACCGCTCTTTTGTTTCTTTGTCACCTCGGGTCTTCTGCCAGATGTTAAGATTATCGGAGCCAACGTTGACGTTCAAAGGAGAATATTGCAAATAGTTCCTAGTAAATCATAATAACGGGTTGGACCTCTTGCCCCATTTATCGGAAGACCCGATTCTAGTTCTTGAAGATATCACAAGCTTGCAAGTTAGTTCATTTAGAAATCCATTCCATGAAATTGCCTGGTTGTTTACAAGAATAACGGGACAAGAGTCCACAACAACTGTTTCTCAGATGGCTCTTTATATTTTTTATTTCACAGTCAACAAACAAGCCATTTTTTATTGGAGAAAGTTAATTTCCCATGAAATATGTTCCCAATTGTCAAGCTTCAAAAGGGAAAATAAATTTTATATGTCGTCCTACTTAGTTTTTGCGATAGCACATTGCTATCAGTTTCTACAATTGTCTCTATCCAAGGATGTCAACTGGGAATTCAACCCAGTAACGTTCTGGTACCAAGCCTTATGGAAGCACAAGGCTTCCCACTGTTTTTATGAGTTTTTTAATGGCTTCCTGTCTGTTTTCAAAGTTTTGTTGTTAGGAGAAGATGCTCCCCGCATATCTGAACAGGAAACCAGTTTTTTGGATAGGAAGGGGACACTTGAACATTTGGATAATTACACTGTGATAAGAATTTTTGGCTCCACGGAAAAACCTTCTCTCCTTCCATGTCACATTATGGACAGAATGTTTGTTGCAGAAGTAGGACGACAATACAACTATTGGTTGCATCTATTGAAAAAGAAGAAAAAAAAACAATTCATTCCTCTGCCTTGGAAAGTAGGGGAGTTCGCATTGAAAAACGTCAAAAAAATTAATGAATTCGCAGCGCATTCTAGCATCTTCAACCTGAGATATGATGAAAGCATAAGAGGGTTCGACCCCAATAATATTTTTCGACGAAATTTACAAACACTTGGCCTCAGCGATTATTTTTTCAAAAAAATCCTTCCCGAAAATAGAGACATTTGTGGCAACGCTCTTGCTTCTGATGTCGGTGACCTAGAAACAATGAAAAGTTGCACAAAATTGTACACGCAACAAGGGAAAGGCCCCAGTGACAAGAGTGTTCAATTGACAAATAACACTAAAAAAAGTACGACATCCTAGAGCATCGCTCCAATGGCCCACCACAACAACAAAGAAACTTAGAGTTCTTCAAATGGAGGAGGAGATAACGACCCTCCTCAGTCTAGAATTGATAGTTCTCACAAGCTTCCAGTAGAAGAAGAGAAAAAAAAATGTGGGACAGGCGGAAGAGTCAGAAATTCAGAGTGAGAACATGGAACTTGACACTGATCTAGATAGCATGCTCCACTACCTTGATCAACCCAAAGATGTCATCCAGCATAGCCGTCCAATGGACATATCCGATACCAAAAATTTTGGCGAAGATGAATCCTTCGTGTTCCAGAGCGTTTTTTTTTACAACCAGTCCAAATAATTGATAATTGAGAAAAAAGATGTAAAAATTAAGAAAGGAAAATCTCGTTCAGAGGTTGACCTTGCCAACATTTGGTTGTCCCAAATCTGTCAACTTCACAATGTGAGAGGAGATGCACTTCATGATTCCATTGGAGGAATCTAGACCGAGAATGCCAGAATGAAGGACTGGGTCAAGGAATTGGAAGAGGTTTTGATTCCTATGTCATTGATTGTCAATCCTTTGGCAATAGCCATGCCTTCCACCCCTGCAGCCAACTTAAAAGCATCCTCCAACCTTCTCGCATCCTATAGAGGATATGTGGAGAATAATATCAAGAAAAGAATGGAACTGGTTACTGAGGCATGGAAAACATCACAAGCCATCACTTCCATTGGAACCAGGGCACATAGTTTGATCGAACATTTGTAGGCGGAGTTAAAAGATGAAGAAAATTTCTATTTAAAGACGGTCCTTCCTTTTGGTACCATTGTCAACAATATGACAGAAACAAAAAGAAGACAACAAGATCTTCCATCCAAAAACCAGATCGGTCAATTAAATGCATGCTGGAAAGAAAAAGTGAAAAACTTTCATCTCATTGTTCAATCATGTGAACAAGCCATATCAAAGAAAGATAAATTATTCACAAGGTTGTCAAGAATAAACTTAGCCAAAAATACAAACGACTTCCAAGACCCCGACTTAATCGCAAACTTCTTGCCCTTAACTAAGCAAGAGTTCGATAAACAGGTTGATATGTTTAAGGCGTTGTCTCTGCAAAATTTTTACAACATCCTTGAATATGATCAAGATAATGTCGACGAATGGCTAGTCGACTATTCAGTACAGAATGAGGAAATTCATCAAGCTCTGTATAATCTTTCTATCGACTTCCGGGAATTAGAAAACGATCTTTTCAACATAAAAATCTAGAATTAGATCAACATCACCCCAATGGGAAGCTACATTGAAGAATGGCTCGAAACGGAATTGAAGCAGGCCACCGACGAAAGGAAATAGGCAGTTGTCAGGATTCCAGCAATCGTCGACGACATCAATGAAATGGCAGCTGCAAGAAAATATCCAAAGGGATCATATGTACCATCACTGTAAGTCTACTTATTGCATCCTTCTTTGTTTATCAACCCAGTTATTCCACTTTTTTAAATGGAAATGTCTAGGCAAACACTTATACCTTTCAATTTATTTTTTTTGCAGGTATTGCACTCTATCTTCTTTCTACAGTCCTATTTCTTGTACATATTTCTCTAATGGTCTGCGGGAGCCCCAATCCCAGTCTACATGACAAACGCATTGAAATTTCCATTAATATGTAACATATTTTTATTTTTTTATATATTTCAAAATTTCCAGTAGTATGTAACAAACTTTTATTTTTTGACATATTTCAAATAAAACTATTTTCTTATCTCCTTTTAAATTTATGTCTTAATACATTTTTATCTTTCACCAATCTATATGACAAACAAATTTGTATTTTGTTATATACTTTCAAAAAATAAATGGTGCTCTACATGCCAAGCGTCATTTGTTGCATGAATAAATTTCCAAATTTTTTCTTCCACTATGAAAAAATTGTATTTTGTTATATACTTTCAAAAAATAAATGGTTCTCTACATGCCAAGCATCATTTACTGCATGGATACCACCTATGCTTCATGTTGCTTGCCACATCTTCGTTGCAGTTTCCTATCTCTTCACAGGGTCGATGTTCCGTGATATACATGTTCAACACAACATTTTCATGATATACATTTTGGACCGAACACTTCTATCATTTACAATTCAACCCCATTTTCCACACTTTACCTTGCTCCACGGGGTCGCGCCTCAGCGCTAATGAAATTTTTTTCCCCATGTTCCCTGATATACATGTTGCACACAACATTTTCGTGATATACCTTTTGCACCGAACACTTCCGTCATTTACAATTCGACCTAATTTTCCACAATTTACTTTGTAACCTCGTTGGTAGGGACTACACTGTCACGCAGCCTTGTTTATCTTCGTAATGATTTTTTTAACTTATTTTTTTGATATCACATTTTTTTAATTTTCTAAATATTTGTTATTATGTTTAATTGTTTTTTTTCATACATGTTGTTACAACTTTTATCTCAATATTATTGATAATAACAATAATAATAATAATTTAATTTTAAAGTTATGATCAAACTAGACATCAAATTGGTGTAGAAGACCTCTTATTTCTGAAACAAAAAATTCTTTCCTTAAAACGATTTAATGACTAAAATCTATAAACATACCTTACCATATCACTCAATCTAGTAAAAAGAACATTTAAATAAATCAAAAAATGAAAAAACCAATTCAGTAAATCAAAAGATAGACAAACATAACTCTCAATAAACAAAGAGGAATCTCAAAATGAATTAAAAGACACACAAAATTAGGTAGGAAACAGCTAGTGTTATTTTATCTTTCTCTATGCTAAATAATCTAAGATTAAGATCAAAGTATTTCAAGAATATTATTCTAAATTCGTTGAGACATGTGATATAGTTTATTATTTTATTAAATATTTTTTTTTTTAATGAGAGGCATGTGATATAGTTTAGTATTTGCACTCATAGTTATAATAAATATTATTAGCAATTTTCTCAAGGTACGTTGTTATAGGAATAAGTTGAATATATTTTTTCTTTAAATTCAATCATGATATTTAATTATGTGAAAACATTTGTTTTTAAGTAAGAAGTACTAAATTAATATTTTGTGAATAATTGTGAAATTATTGCAATATTTTACAATAATTATTTTATTTTTAACAATTATTGCAATATTTTACAATAATTATTTTAACTATGTAATGTAGGGAATAAAAATTGGAAAAAAATCAAAATGTTAATAAAGAGAGAAATATAAGTGGAGAGAGTTGTGTTTGCTAATACTAATAAACAAGAAATAATATGTCAATTGATCTAACTTGCCAAACTACAACATTTGTCAAAGGAGTAATTGAATCTAGAAACGAGTTACTTATTGTTGATCCAATTCCCAAACCAAAAGCAATGGTTTAAGATCGTCTATTTATATAAACTAATTGAGTTTCCTATATTTTATCTGTAACTGGGCCCAATCGTTCTGATTGCATTTAAGCATTGGGGAAGAAAGTTTCTAACTGTGAGACCTCAATAGGGACCGTAAACTAATTGGAGCCTAATCATGTGTTGTGTAATGGAAAATAGTGAGCATGTTCAAAGCCTGTCTCTTCGTATCTCATACATGAGTGCATATAGAAAAAAACAAAAAAGAGATGCTGGTGGTCATAATCTTGGCAATAGAAATATTGTAGGAGAAAACAAAAAAAGAAATAGAGGTAGTCATATTGTCTGCCATAAAATGTTAGGGACCTAACCCCTCACGTAGGTAGAATAATATATTTCCATGTAATAAAGGTAAATATTAATAAGCCCTAGCAATAAGGAAGAATAAGTCAAATGTAAGAAGACCTAATAGAAGCTTCTACTTCTAGAAGGATCTTCCTCTAGATTGTTCTTTTGGATAGACATATTTAGTATAAATAGGAGTAGAGGGTATGAGAAGTTTTGTCTTGGATATTATTGTAATAGAGCTCTGCTCTGCTAGAGGTTGCCCCCTTGAAGAGGCAAGTGAACATTTCTCTCAGTAATCAAAGTGCTCTTTCTAGTGTTATTCTGGTATTATTTTGGTATTATTGTGTTGTTGTTCTGGTTATATCATTGTTTATCTACCATTTCTAGCTAATTATTTTTGTTCTACATACTATTTTATATCTAGAATATTACAAGTGGTATCAGAGCACCTTCCTTGATAGAAAATTGTGGGTTGAATTTTTTTTCAGGGTAGAGATGTATTCTGGTGTCTTTTAGCTACATAGATCTGTCGTTATGACGCAGCCATGCACCTCAGTGCACACCCACTCACAGAATCTTCTTCTCCTCACGGCCTAAAGAACTCAACGTCCTTCTATTTCCCTATCAGGAAATCTGCACCCATAGAATTCTCCGTGTGATCCCCTTTCTTTGCTTATCAGGGAATCGGACTTCGCGATTTCGCGATGTCAAAGGTCGAACACTAGGCTCTTGAATCCCCGAGACCCGATGACCAATCAACACTGACCTCCCTTCCTTCTATCAGAGTTTTCCCTGTCGCGGTTTCGGTATTCGTGATACCAAGCAATTCGTCTTACCGACTCCCGATGCCCGATACGCCGAAACTCTGACACACACGTACGAGTTGACTTTTCCACTTTCCATCACTTCTATCGGGATATCGGACTTCACGGGATCACGAATCCGAGTGCCAAAATGTTTGGGACTTTACTTTCCCCGAAATCCGATACAACGTGCCACCTGTCTTCCACTAACTCCTGCGGTCCCACACTATTTACGTCACCGTCGGGATATCGCGGGTCGTGATTCCAAGCTGCAAGAATACCCTATCCTCTAAACTCCCGAAGTTTCGAACCCCGAATTCTTTGGATCTTTCGACACACGTCCCAAACAATGAACGGTTCTGACCTGTCGGGATGTCGCGTTTCGCGATATCACGATTCCCGTTGCAATGGTTTGGAGGTTCTATCTGTGAAACCCTAATACACGATATACGTGTGGATCCAACGGTCCTGGCTGACTTGGATCAATGCTCTATCTGTCCTGAGCTTAAACCTTCGGGAATACACCACTGTATCTCCCTTACACACCCATAAGATCTGACTCTTCACAGAGATTCGCGGATTCTCCTCAGAGAATACCGATTGTCCCTTTCTTTCGGATGAGTTCTGTGAAAGGACTAAGTGTTCCTATCCATGGAACTCGTTCGCCTGCTCGCAAACTTGCAGCACCTGCTTGAACACTTAAACCACCACTTCTTTGTGCAATCCTTCGACGAATTCGAAGACTCTATACTTCCTGAGCTTTGCTATGACTCTGAGCCTTAGAAAAGACTCCTTGCATGCACTCCTTGCGGCAACCCTTCAACCACGTCCTAAATGTTGAAGTCTCTTCCGACTCTGCGCACACCTGCAGCAGCAGTCCTTCAATACCTCACTCAGGTTCGAACCCCTGAGGCTTTTATCCGGCCTGCGCACTCCTTGCATGACTCCTGTAACCCAAATCCACTTCTAGATGAATGAGAATCAAAGTTATCTCTAATTGAACCCTCTGTCAACGCACTCCTTGCGGACTCTTCGACTGCACTTCTTGCAGGAATTCTCTGGCTCAAATAGAGAAACAATTGAAACTCGTTCCTTCTTCCTTTTAGATTCCAAACTCAACGTGAAATCACATACACGGCATATAAAAGCAAATGTATAACAGGAAGCAAACATCAAATGAGCATAAACATCAGTACACAGAGAATCGGACACAAAAACATGAATTTGAACCAATCTTCTTCTATTAATTCAAATATCAGTACATGGGTGTTCTCTACACAAATCTCTGCTTGTTCTCCTTCCTGAATTCTTTAGAATTCTCAATCTATTCCGGAATAATGTTACAATGCACAATGAGGGTGTCTATATCCGTTCTCCCTCCTTCTTTCTAAAACAGTCTAATCTATGAATTAAAATCCTATCTACCTGCATTAACTATATTAAATGTTGGTTATCTACTAAAGGACGAGAGCTATCCGCTCAAGGTCCATTTACAATATACAAGTGCACCAAATCTTAATGTCTTATTTAAGATTTGCGCAACAATCCCAAAGTGTTTTAAAAATGTGTGCTGGCTTGTCCAGCTGTCCTTCGCTTCCGCGCTGGCTCGCTTGACCTGTTGATGATGCTCCTGCATCATACTCCCTCGATTGAAAATTTCATGGGTTCTTGTCCATGAGCTCCTGCACGGTCTGTCCATGCTTCTGTATCTCCGCTTCATTCTCCCAACTGGCATCTTCAACTGGATGGTTCTTCCACTTGACCAGATACTCAAAATATTGTTTTCGCCTGGTCCTCTTACTCACTCTCTTGTCCAGTATGCATTCCATCTGTGGCTTCTCTGCAACTGGCATTTGCTTCGTCCATGGATCACTAGCTCCTCTGTTCCAGTCTCTGCTTCTCCAGTCCTGTATGGGTATAAATCTGCGACATTGAATATCGGAGATATTCCGATCCCATCCAGTAACTCGATCTCATAAGCATTTTCTCCCAATTTCCTCAAGACCTTACATGGCCCGATTTTCTTCATCTTTAACTTATTGTATGTTCCCCTCGGGAACCTTTCTTTCCTTAAATGTGCCAGAACTAGATCACCAACTTCAAACTGAAGTTGTCTCCGATGTTGATCTGCTCTGCGCTTATATTCCTGGCTTGATTTCAACAACCACTCCTTCACCCTGCTGTGAAGTTCCTTCATCGCCTCAACAAATTCTTCTACACTAGCGCTGCTAGTTGCAGTCTGTTCTGAATCCCTCAGTTCAGAAATTCCCCTCGGCTGCATACCATAAACAACTTGAAATGGACTTTTTCCTGTACTCTGATTCACTGAGTCATTGTATGCAAACTCTGTCTGTGGAAATATACTGTCACACTGGCTTTGGTGCTCTATCACCAAGCTTCTCAACAAGTCTCCCAGACTTCTGTTCACCACTTCCGTTTGTCCATCCGTTTGAGGATGATAAGCAGAACTAAACGCCAAGTTAGTTCCCAGCTTCTTCCATAAGGTCCTCCAAAAATACCCTATGAATTTAGTGTCTCTTTCTGAAACTATACTTCTCGGAAAACCATGAAGTCGAATGACCTCTTTGAAGAACAGATTTGCGATGTGAGTCACATCGCTGATTTTCTGGCATGGGATAAAATGTGCCATCTTGGAAAACCTATCCACTACCACAAATACCGAATCAGATCCTCTTTGCGTCCTTGGCAATCCCAATACGAAATCCATGCTGATCGCCTCCCACGGCCTCTCTGGTATGGGCAATGGCTGATAGAATCCTACATTTTGCTTTCTTCCCTTTGAATGCTGGCAAATTCTGCATCTGTCAACAAACCGCTTGACCTCTGACCGCATCCCTTGCCAAAAGTATGACTCGCTCAGCTTCGCAAGTGTTTTGTCATGGCCAAAGTGTCCTGCTAATCCTCCACTGTGTTTCTCCTTTAACAGATTCTCCCTCATGGAGCAATTTGGAATGCACAATTGATTGCCTCTGAACAATAATCCTTCTTGGATCATATAGTCTATCCAAGGGCTTCTATCTCTGAGAACTCGATTCTCAGCTGCTTCATATGCTTCTTTAAAATCTGGATCTATTGCATACATGTCCCTAAGATTATCAAAACCCAATGTTTTGACGCTGAACTCCTGCAACAGCAAACACTTCCTGCTCAAAGCATCAGCCACTTTGTTAGCAGTACCCGAAATGTGTTTAATCAAAAACGTGAAATTCTGCATATACTCTACCCATTTTACATGTCTCTGGTTCAACTTCTCCTGTTGAGTCACAAACTGTAATGCGTGGTTATCACTATATAAAACAAATTCTTTTGGGATCAAGTAATGCCTCCACTTCTTCAGTGCCTGGATGATAGCATAAAATTCCTTGTCATATGTGGAGTATTTCACCTTTGCCTCATTCAGCTTCTCACTGAAATATGCAATCGGTCTGTCTTCCTGACTCAAGACCACTCCTATGGCAAACCTGCTTGCGTCACATTTTACTTGAAACGTCTTTTGGAAATCCGACAACACCAAAACTGGTTGTTTTGTGATCTTTTGCTTCAACAGATTGAATCTCTTCTCATCCTCTGATGTCCACTGAAAATATTTATGTCTTTTCTTCACCGTGTCCATCATCGCTGCGCTAATCCCACTGAAATTTCTGATGAACTTACGGTAGAAACTAGCCAGTCCATGAAAACTCCTCACCTCAAAAATATTTCTTGGTGATGGCCAATTCTTAATCACTTCTACCTTATCTGGATCCATCCTCAAATCATTCACCAAAATAACAAACCCCAAATAAATGAGTTATGTCTTCATAAATGAGGATTTCTTCATGTTTATCAACAACCTCTCCTGCTGTAGCTTCTTCATTACTATAGCTAAATGCTTCAAATGTTCTGCCCTTGATTGACTGTAAATCAGTATGTCATCCAAATACACAATGACAAATTTCTCGATGAAATCCCTTAGGACTTCATTCATCAACCTCATAAAGGTACTCAGCGCATTTGTTAAGCCAAACGGCATGACTAGCCATTCATACAAACCTTCATTGGTTTTGAAGGTCGTCTTCCACTCATCGCCTTCCCTCATGCGAATCTGGTGATATCCACTTTTCAAATCAATCTTTGAAAAAAATCTTGCTCCGCTCAAGCAATCCATCAGATCATCCATCCGCGGCAATGGAAACCTGTACCTGATGGTTATCTTGTTGATTTCCCTCGAGTCGGTACACATTCTCCAACCTCCATCCTTTTTTGGACTGAGTACCGTTGGAATGGCACACGGGCTCAAACTTTCCCTTACCAATCCTTTTTCTAGCAACTCCTGGACCTGTTTCTTGACCTCTTCATTTTCTTGCGGCGTCAACCTGTACGCGGCTTTGTTTGGCAAACTAGCCCCTGGTATGAGGTCTATATGATGACTCACACTCCTCATTGGTGGAAATGAACGAGGTAATTCGTCCACCACAATGTCAGCGAACTCTTCCAGTAGTTCCTAAATCTCCTCTGGTAGATCATCCACTCTTGTGCTAGTTAGAACAATCCTCAGCTTTCTGACCACAAAGAATTGTGGATCTTCTTTCTTCTTCACCTCTATAAGAAGTTCCTTCCCACTCATGAGAAGTGCTGTACTTTTTCCTTCTGGTTTTACCTCCTTATCTTTTATCGGAAGCAACATGTGTGTCCTCTCGTTCTTCTCTAGGGTGTATGTATTCATCTTCCCATCATGAATCACATTTCTGTCATATTTCCATGGTCTACCCAGCAATAGATGACATACATCCATAGGAATGACATCACAAAGTACTTTATCATTATACCCTCCTATTTTGAATTCAACTAAACACTGTTTAGTGACACTTACCTGATGTCCCTTCTGTAGCCAGGAAACCTTGTATGGACTCGGGTGATCAGTCGTCTCCAGCTCCAGCTTCTCTACCATCTTCGTAGATACGAGATTATCTATGCTACCGCTGTCCACGATAACCTTGCATACCCTATCCTTGGTCTTGCAATCTGTTCTGAAAAGTCTGGTCCTTTGGGCTGAACTCTCCACCTTCTTCTCGGGTGTTAAGAGAACTTTTCGCATCATCAGTGACCTTCCGCCTTCTGCGTCTTCTGCCTCAACATCACTCCTTTGTGCCTCGGTGATGTGAGCTTCTCCAATGTCCTTCTTTTTCTCTGGAAACTCATAGGACTTGTGCCCATTCTTTCCACATGTGAAACATGTGATGACTCCTCCTCTTCCTCTTCCTCTACCTCTGGTACAAGGAAAAGTGTTGTTATCAGCATATCCTCCTCTCTTCTCTGTATGTTTCTCTCTCGGTTCAACATGTTGTCCTCGTTGTGAACTTCCACCCCTCTCGGTTCTAATCTGAGGATTTTTCCAGTCCTCCTTGGGCTTCTGGTTTCTTTCCTGGGCAATTGACTTGCCTCTGGGATGACTTCTGCCTCTGCCTCTTTGACCTTATTTACGACTCAGCTTCTCCTCAACTTTAAGAGCCATTTGATAAGCATCCTCCACCGTTCTAATGGTTACCATGCTCATCTCGTTCTGGATATCATATCTCAAGCCATTCATATACCTGGAAACTTTCTCATCATCACTCTCCCGATGACCTGCCCTGATGTTCAGTCGATAGAATTCCTTAGTGTATTCTTTCACTGTCATCAGCTCCTGTCTCAGGTTCTGCATCCTCCTGAACAGAGTAATTTGATAGTCTCTCGGGATGAATTTCTCTTTCATCTTCGCAATCATTCAATCCCAACTTTTAGTTTTCTGCTTGCCCTTGTAGCGTCTATCTGCTTGTAGCTCGTCCCACCATAATGTTGCGTGTCCCTTTAGTCTCGTGACAGCATGCCTGACCTTTTTGTCCTCTTCGACATCTTCATAGTCGAAGTATGTGTCAAGAGCCCTAATCTAGTCTAGAATCTCTTCCGCATCCAAGTTTCCCTCATAAACTGGAATGTTCATCTTTGCTTTTGCACCCATCCTAGCAATAGCTTTGATCAAACGTTCGTTTGATGCGTCTTCGGCTACAACTTCCTTGTCACGTTCAGCCTCGACTTCGCTCTCGGAATCACTTAGATCCCCTGCACTGGCTATGCGTCTTTGCGTTGTCTCCATATCTTCGAGTCTAGCTTGGAGATCACACATTTATCGTTCTATGGCTGGATCTACCATCTGCCTGCCCCTTCGTCGCTGCATTTCCCTATCCTCTGGATCGGGTGACTATGCATCCCTTCTCCTGGGCGGCATGGTGAATTTCCCTCTTCTCTACTACAAAAAGCAAAGAATATTTCCGAGCTCTGATACCACTCTGACGCAGCCACGCACCTCAGTGCACAGCCACTCACAGGATCTTCTTCTCCTCATGGCCTGAAGAACTCAACGTCCTTCTATTTCCCTATCGGGAAATCTGCACCCACAGAATTCTCCATGTGATCCCCTTTTTTTGCTTATCGGGGAATCAGACTTCACAATTTCACGATGTCAAAGGTCGAACACTGGGCTCTCAAATCCTCGAGACCCGATGACCAGTCAACGCTGACCTCCCTTCCTTCTATCGGAGTTTTCCCTGTCGCGGTTTCGGTATTCGCGATACCAAGCAATTCATCTTACCAACTCCCGATGCCTGATACGCCGAAACTCCGACACACACATACTAGTTGACTTTTCCACTTTTCGTCACTTCTATCGGGATATCGAACTTCCCAGGATCGCGAATCCGAGTGCCAAAATTTTTGGGACTTTACTTTCCCCGAACTCCGATACAACGTGCCACCTGTATTCCACTAACTCCTGCGGTCCCACACTGTTTACGTCACCATCGGGATATCGTGGGTCGCGATTCCAAGCTGCAAGAATACCCTATCCTCTAAACTCCCGATGTTTCGAACCCCAACTTCTTTGGATCTTTCGACACGTGTCCCAAACAATGAACGGTTATGATCTGTCGGGTTTCATGATATCGTGATTCCTGTTGCAATGGTTTGGAGGTTCTATCTGTGAAACCCCGATACACGATATACATGTAGATCCAACGGTCCTGGCTGACTTGGATCAATGCTCTATCTGTCCTAAGCTTAAACCTTTGAGAATACACCACTGTATCTCCCTTACACACCCACAAGATCTGACGGTTCACAGAGATTCGCGGATTCTCCTCAGAGAATACGGACCATCCCTTTCTTTCGGATGAGTTCTGCGAAAGGACTAAGTGTTCCTATCCACGGAACTCGTTCGCCTACTCGCAAACTTGCAGCACCTGCTTGAATGCTTCAACCACCACTTCTTTGTGCAATCCTTCGACGAAATTGAAGACTCTATCCTTCCTGAGCTTTGCTATGACTCTGAGCCTTAGAAAAGACTCCTTGCGCGCACTCCTTGCGGAAACCCTTCAACCACGTCCTAAATGTTTAAGTCTCTTCCGACTCTGTGCACACCTGCAGCAACAGTCCTTCAATACCTCACTCGGGTTCGAACCCTTCAGGCTTTTATCCAGCCTGTGCACTCCTTGCACGGATCCTGTAACCCAAATCCACTTCTGGATGAACGAGAATCAAAGTTATCTCTAATTGAAGCCTCTGTCAACGCACTCCTTGTGAATTCTTCGACTGCACTTCTTGCAGGAATTCTCTGGCTCAAATAGAGAAACAATTGAAACTCATTCCTTCTTCCTTTTAGATTCCAAACTCAATGTGAAATCACATACACAGCATATAAAAGAAAATGTATAATAGGAAGAAAACATCAAATGAGCATAAACATCAATACACAGAGAATCGGACACAAAAACATGAATTTGAACCAATCTTCTTCTATTAATTCAAATATCAGTACATGGTGTTCTCTACACAACTCTCTTCTTGCTCTCCTTCCTGAATGCTTCAGAATTCTCAATCTATTCCGGAATAATGTTACAATGCACAATGAGGGTGTCTATATCCGTTCTCCCTCCTTCTTTCTAAAATAGTCTAATCTATGAATTAAAATCCTATCTACCTGCATTAACTATATTAAAT
>JASDQU010013929.1:1252-17858 GCA_032191745.1 Picea mariana | reverse complement strand
CTGGCTTGTCTAGCTATCCTCCGCTTCTGCGCTAGCTCGCTTGACTTGTTGGCGATGCTCCTGCATCACGTTACATGCATAAACGAGCGGTCATGGATTCATACACGCATGAAATACAAGTGGTACTTAAGCACACATATGTTGGCCACCCTTGTAACCCATGTTCGTGCCCCTTCGAGTGGTAGCGCATCAGACAACACCTGTATATGGATCGACCTAGATCTCCTGAAGCCTTCCATAGATAAACCAATTGGTCGCCTGACTGTTATAGTGCCACCGAGAACAACACTCAGGAAGATACTCTCTATTACCTGGGTAGTTGGGTACTATGACTAAGGGCATGGTCTAGCCTCCTTAGTTGGTGTTCTGAGATATTGGGTTGAATATTATTGTTGGACCCCGCATGTATATCATAGAGATATAACACATGGAAAACCCTTGTCTATAGAACCCTTGAATACCCTAACCCTTTGGATGGAAACAAAAATAAAACAGACAAGATTTATTGCCACACAACCGTGTCTCCTGCATTCAAGTTGTGAAATTACTACACATTTCTTCTTGTTAAGCATCTGGGCATTTCATCACTACAGTATTCTTCAGATTGGAGTATAACTCCGTATGAGTAAAAATAAAAAAAAACAAGTATGGATCTGTTGGCACCATTATTTGAGACCTGTCACGTTAGATTCCTCTCTTCTCCCTTATCTCAATCATACCTATCATTTTTCAGCAATTTGTTTTTTCTCGTGGACCGGACCCCCTTCCAACACCCTTATTTGGGATTTACCCCATTGGATTCCACTCTTCGCCCTGATCATTGTGATACACTTCACCCATAACCCATTTTTTTGTGGTCCCACTTGTCCCTTTTCCTATTCCCTCTTCATCATGGCCCACACTCGTAGACAAGACTTGGAAGCTTTCTTCAATGCCTTGGACTCTAATTTCACAAAAACCCAATAAGAAGTGAGACAAATCAGTGCCAATGTTGCCACCGTCAATAAAAATATGCATTCCTCCATTGATGCCAAAATAGAGGACCTCAAACAATACCTTGCTACCCAGCTTGAAGCCTTCAATACCCATTTTGTCTCCTTCACTACGATGATCTCCGCCAAGCTGCATATCCCTGCAGATCTTCCCTCATCTGACCCACCTTTGCAAAACAAAGGTGAAACTTCCTCTCATTCCCAGAATTTTCAGCCCCATCACTTTCAGTGTGACCTACGCCTTCGGCGTGTGGATGTGACCAAATTTGATGTCTCGGATCCCACTGGATGGGTAACTCAAATGGAACATTATTTCTCTTTATATGGAATTAAAGATGAGTTGGCCAAACTTCGATATGGTGTTCTCCATCTAGATCAAGAACGTTCGAACTGGTGGCAATGGAGAAAAAAAGTTCGCCAAGGGTATGTGGCTTGGACACACTTTGTGCCAGAGCTTTATGAACGCTTTGACATTGACACCAAACATTTAGGTCATTTGAAAAATTTGAAACAATCTCGCATAGTGGAAGACTTTATAGCCACTTTTGAGCGATTGGATTTTCGTATAGAAGGCATGTCTGATGATTTTTTCCAGGAATGTTTTATCAGTGGCCTCAAGGATGAGATTCGTTCCCATTTCCTCATGGCTAGGCTTCAGAGTTGGCTGGATGCTACTAAAATATCTAAGAAAGAACAATGTTTTGTCTCTTCTCAAAACCGAAAACCATCCTTTATTCCTCGCACTAAAGCAGTCACTCCCACTCCTCCTTCTACTCCAATAATGATCCAAAAATGGATCCAAGAACCAAAATGGGTCCAAGAAGGCCTAAAACTCACAAGTGCTTAGAATCACTTCAAAACAAATGTGTGCATAGGCCTCTTCATTACGAATCCAACGCAACTTGAATGGGCTCAAACAAACGTCGTATGTGAAAGATATTGCAATCTTTTCGTTTTGCCAAACATGCAAATTTTTTGTTGACTGTATAGTCTGTACAATGTTGACGTGCCAGCTGACTGTATAGTTCATACGGTTGTACAATGACATGGAAGGAACATTGGCATGTTGATTAGGCAATTGATGGATGACAAGTGGATGAGTTATATTGTGACACGTGGCACCATTGCAAGGGTCACACGTGGCATGTTTTTACAGCTGAGTTGGCATGGGACAACGTGGCAAGGTAGTCCCGTGGATGAATTGGATGTTGACACGTGGTAGTTAGTGGGAAACTGTTATGGTACCACGTGGACCAATCATGGGCTTCCACGTGGCACCCCTCTGTTGGTTGTATTGGTAAAATTTTTATGGACTCCACGGGAGTTAAACCCGTGACCTCTAGTCCGAGCGAAAAAGTTTTGGTAGGGTCGGGCTACCAGCCTGCCCATGGTAGTGCTTGTAAACTATAGTCTCAATTAAATATTTAAAGTGTAAGGAGTGTTATGGCCATGGAGTAAAGGGTCGAGGCTATTCCCCATCCCGCAGTCCTTTTGCAAACCATATGCCCATTGTTACCATAACACTTAGCGACCGTTGCAACAGATTATCCTGCGGTTTTGTCTATTGCATATGACCCAAAACTTCCACTGTTGGGGCGATTTCAAGTTAAGCCCCGGTTGGCGGAGGCAAGCCCCTTCTGACCAGGGGCTAGAAACTAGGGGTCTAACCATTTTACATGCGCATGGATCTTGGGGGCGCGACCATATGGCCAAGCGCATGTGACCAGGACCGACCGTTAAGGGGCCAGTGCACCAAACACTCAGCATAATGCCACATGGAGGCACACATGTGACCAGGGCCCTCTGACTAGGGGGTTGTGCCTGCATTTTTCCCAATTTTGGGTTTTTAACCTTATTATAAGATTTTTATTGATTTTTCAGCCAGTTTTGAGAGATTTTGGCCATTATTGGAGGATCTGGAGCTCTTTTTGAGGCCATATCTTGGGGGGAAGTTGGGAGTTTTTTGCCAAATTCAAGCCTATATAAACCAGAGGTTCTTGGCAGCCTAAATGGAGGTTCGGAATGGTAAATTGATAAGGAAATTGACAGTCCAAGCCATTTTTATGCAGGGAAGATATTGAGGAGAGCAACTTTGCGAGCCATTTCTGAGAGCTTCGTTCATCCGTTTTTAGTGCCGTCAGTTGTGTTGGGTTATTGAGATCTAGAAGAACATAGCCAGATAATTTTGTAATCCATTTGGCACTTTTATGATGTACTTTTGAATCTTTGAAGAGAAGTAAGAAAGCCTCACTCACTGAGACAAAGGCTCGGAGACATAGGCGAGATTGTCGAACTCCGTTAACAACTTTTGTTGTTATGGTTTTGCTAATTCTTCTGCTTATTTCCATATCTGTATATTTCATTATGTCTTCCATGTTACATATTCAATTCTTCCTCTTTCATCAATTTCCTAAATGGTTAATGAACTCATGTTTTAAAACTCAACCATAGTCTTTAAAAGATCTTTTCGGATCAAGTGGTATCAGAGCTAGTTGACGGTTGGTTTTTGAGTTTGCATGATTACTAGGGAAAAGATGAATTGTGGTGAAGGTGAGCTTTTTGAAGAGAATCTTGAGATTGGATCAAGAAAGAGAACTTCTCAAAGAGAGAATATGGCATCAGAAGAGGGACGTTCTCATGAGGATAAAGAGTTTTGGAAGGCCCTCTTTGCCATGTCGGAGATGGTGAAGGTTTTATATGATAATTACTTGGAGTGAAAGAGACCGGTTCTGGGTGAATCTTCAAAATCCAAAAGTGAAGAAGGAGAGGATCCTCCTAAAACTTCTCCTTCACCTCCTTCTTCTCCATCAACTTCTTCTTCTTCAAGTACAAGTTCCAAATCCACCGCAAGAAAACATTCCCATAAACATAAAAATGAAATGCCTTTACTTAAGCTTGATGTGAAATTTGAATTACCCATGTATGATGGTGAAGTCAATGTAGAGAGGCTTGATAACTGGGTCAGACAGATGGAAGTTTATTGCAGTGTGAAACAAATCAAGGATGAGGCAACTCAAATCAAATTGGCATCGCTTCGACTTACAAGCACAACACTCATCTGGTGGCAAAGTAAGTTGCAAAATGGCACGCAACAAGTGGGTAATTAATTTCCATCATGGAAAGTTTTTGTTTCTTCACTTAGAAATAAATTTTATCCTTTGGGTTATAAAGAGAAGGCTTTAATTGAATGGCAAGCTCTTAAACTAAGAAAGGGACAAATAGTGCAAGAATACACAGATAAATTTTGTAAGATGGCATTAATGTTTGACATTCCTTTACATACCCAAGAAACTCTTATGAAGTATATAGGAGGTTTACCTGCACATATTCGTAACATTGTATTTATGTTTGGACCAACTAATATTGATGAGGTTTATGTTCAAGAAACATACATTGAGGCAGGAAAAATAGGATTTGGTGTATCAGGGGAATCGTCTTCGAGAAAAGAGGACAAAAGGAAGTGGAATGGCAAGAAGGAAAATTTAGTAGCAAGAAAGAAGGGCATGATGATGACCATTGCTGGAAATTGCATCATGAGAAGAGACCAAAGTGGTTCAAAGAGAGAAAAGGGAGGCAAACAGTTGTAGCAACATCATGACCAACATACTTGGGATCAGATTCGGGAGATGAATCTAAAATCTCAGCAGTTGGTTTGACAGGTAAAATTGGCAATGGATTTGATTCTAGAAGTAAATTGTTTCATATAAGGGTCGTAATGAGGAATACTAAGGTCGACACATTGATAGATAGTGGATCTCAATCTAACTTGATTTCATAGGAAGTGGTTAAACAATTGCGATTAAACACTCAGATGCATCATAAACCTCACTCACTTAAATGGATAATCAACAACCATAAATTGCACATAACAAAGCAATGCACATTAAAGTTTGCAATTTCATCTAATTTTGTGGATGAGGTAATATGTGATGTGGTGCCACTCAATGAATGTGGAATGGTTTTAGGTAGTCCTTATTTGTATGATCTCAAAGAAATCTTCTATAGGGAACAAAATCAATATCACTTAATCAAAGAAGACAAGGAATATGTTGTACATGCTCATCATTTAAAAGCAAATCAATCCCTTCAAACAATGGAACAACTAAGAAAGGAATCTCATGCAAGAAACACACCTATAATTGTCCCAAATCAAGAAATTGATCTTAAGCGAGAACATGAGATGATTGTAGAATGGAAGTTCAATCATACTTTGCTTCAAGATAAACTAATGTCGTGCAAGTATTACAAACATATTATCTCATTTGTAGTCATATTTATTATGTTATCATTAGTAATGTTGTCAACATGGATGATAGTAGCTTCAGTAAGATGTGACAGAGTACAGGTGGATTACAATATGCTATCAATTATCATGGTTGTTTTGTGATTGATCTTGATGAAACAGGTGCACAAGACATATTTTAAAGACAAAGATCAAGTGGGGTGGCCTATACCACACTTGATCACTGGTTAGTAATATTTTGGAGGACCAAAAGTTCTTAGTGGGGAGGATTGATCCAAAAATGGATCTAGGAACCAAAATGGGTCCAGGAAGGCCTAAAACTCAAAGTTCTCGGAATCACTTCAAAACAAACGTGTGTGTAGGCCTCGTCATTAAGAATCCAATGCAACTTGAATGGGCTCAAACATACATCGTATGCAAAAGATATCACGATCTGTTCATTTTGCCAAAAAGGCACATTTTTTGTTGATTGTACAGTCCATACAGTGTTGATGTGGCAGCTGACCGTACAGTCTATACGGTCGTACAATGACATGGTAGGAACGTTGACATGTTGACTAGACAGTTGATGGCTGACAGGTGGATGAGTTATATTGTGACATGTGGAACCACTGCAAGGGTGACACATGGCATGTCCATACAACTGAGTTGGCATGGGACGATGTGGCAAGGTAGACCCGTGGAAGAATTGGATCTTGACACATGGAAGTTAGTGGGAAATTTTTATGGTGCCATGTGGCACCCCTCATTTGGTTGTATTGGTAAAAGTTTTAAGGACTCCATAGGAGTCGAACCCGTGGCCTCCGGTCCGGGCAGAAGAGTTTTGGCAGGGCCGGGCTACAAGCCCTCCCACGATAGTGCTTGTAAACTATAGTCGCAATTAAATATTTAAAGTGTAAGTATTTTTATGACCATAAAGTAAAGGGTCGAGGCTAGGCCCCAACCCATAATCCTTTTGCAAACCATACACCCACCGTTACCATAACACTTGGTGACTGTTGCAATGGATTAGCCCACGGTTCTGTCCATTACATATGACCCTGACCTTCCACTGTTGGCACGATTTCGAGTTAAGCCTCAGTCGGCGAGGTCCAACCTCATTCGACCAGGGGATAGAAACCATGGGTCTAACCATTTTACATGTGCGTGGAGCTTGGGGGCGCGGCCATATGGCCAAGCACATGTGACGAGGACCGACCGATAAGGGGCCAGTGCACCAAGCACTCAGCATAAGGCCACATGGAGGCGCGCATGCGACCAAGGGCCTGTGAATAGGGGGTTGTGCCTACATTCTGCCCAATTTTGGGTTTTTGACCTTATTATAAGATTTTTATTGATTTTTTAGCCAGTTTTGAGAGATTTTGGCCATTATTGGAGGATCTGGAGCTCTTTTTGAGGCCAGATCTTAGAGGGAAGTTGGGAGTTTGTTGCCAACTTCAAGCCTATATAAAACAAAGGTTCTTGGCAGCCTGAAGGGAGGTTTAGAAAAGGAAAATGATGAAGAAATTGATAGTCCAATCCATTTTTATGTAGGGAAGCTATTGAGGAGAGAAACTTTGTGGGTCATTTCTAGGAGCTTTGTTCATCCATTTTCAGTTTCGTCAGTAGTATTTGGATTCTTAAGATCTAGAAGAACACAACCAGATCAATTTGTAATCCATTTTTCACTTTTACGATGTACTTTTGAAGCTTTGAAGAGAAATAAGAAAGCCTCACCCACTAAGACAAAGGCCCGGAGACGTAGGCAAGATTGTCGACTCCGTTAACATTTTTTGTTGTTATGGTTTTGATGATTCTCGTGCTTATTTCCAGATCTGTATATTTCATTATGGCTGCCATGTTACATCTTTAATTCTTCCTCTTTCATCAATTTCCTAAATGGTTAATGAACTCATATTTTAAAACTCAACCATAGTCTTTAAAAGATATTTTCAGATCAACTAAAGATCCAGAAATTGACCAAGACATAAATGGTTGAACACCAACTCAAAGGCCTTTGTTATAATTGTGATGACAAATATTTTCCTGGGCACAAGTGTAAGGAACAAAATATTTTTATGGCCATCTTGGAGGATGTTTCGAAATATTATGTTGAGGCTCCCCTTGTGGTCATGTCACATGAACCAACTAACATGAACTCTCCCTCATACCCTCCCCAAACCCTCAAGCTAATTAGGTACATTAAGCATAGGAAGGTCATCATTCTTGTTGATAGTGGAAGCAACCATAATTTTATTCATCGCCACATTTCCCAAGAAACAAATTTATATATTCGTGCCATCAATAATTTTCAAATCATGATT
Organism: Picea mariana; assembly: GCA_032191745.1. Lineage (NCBI taxonomy): Eukaryota > Viridiplantae > Streptophyta > Pinopsida > Pinales > Pinaceae > Picea > Picea mariana. The sequence goes on along the minus strand of JASDQU010013929.1, from coordinate 10,320 downwards.
GTCAATGTTGGGTCCATGAAATGTGGAGGGCATTGTGAAAATTTGTTTCTCCAAATTGGTCAATACCAAATGAAATCTCATATGTTTTCTATCGACATGGGCGGTTGTGACATTGCATTGGGTGCAGAATGGCTAAGGACTTTGGGTCCCATTCTCTTAGATTTTAAGGAATTAATCATGCAATTCGACCACGAGGGTCAAAAATATAAGTTCCAAGGCATCGTCATTGGTTCCCCGAAGATCATCATTTCTCATCGCATGGAAAAGATGCTCAAAAAAGGTCATTCTAGCATCATTTCACAACTCCATGCCATTCAAGCTACCAAGACGCCCTCTATGCCACATGACATCCAATCCATCCTCTCTAAACATCAAGTGGTTTTTCCACTCCCCGAGGAATCCCTCCTACTCGTGGTGTTCATGATCATTCCATTCCCCTTATTCCCAAAATCCTTCCTCCTAATATCCATCCCTATCGTCATCCCTTTTCCAAAAAAAATGAAATTGAGAAAAAATTTCAAGAATTTCTCAACGCAGGTGTTATCTACCCTAGTACGAGCCCCTACTCTTCTCCTATGGTCATGGTCCTTAAGAAAGAAGGTTCTTGGTGCATGTGTCCCGACTTCCGCGCCCTCAAAAAACTCACCATTAAAGACAAATTTCCCATTCCTGTCATTGATGACCTCTTGGATGAATTGAGTGGCACCCAGTTCTTTACTAAACTTGATCTTCGTTCTCGCTACCACCAAATATGTATAAACGAGGTAGACATTCCTAAGACTGCATTTAGAACTCATGAGGGCCACTATGAATTTTTGGTCATGCCCTTTGGCTTGTGTAATGCTCCCTCCACTTTCCAAAGCCTCATGAATCATGTCTTTTGTCCTTTTCTTCGTCATTTTGTCTTAGTTTTCTTTAATGATATCCTCATCTATAGTAAAACCTGGACAACCCATCTTTCTCATGTGGATCGAGTTCTCCATCTACTCTCTCAGCAACAACTTTTCTTCAAACAATCTAAATGTGCTTTTGGCACCTCATAAGTCGAGTACTTTGGTCATCTTGTTGGCAAGATTGGTGTCAGGGTAGATCCTAAAAGGATTGAAGCTATGCAAGATTGGCCTCACCCAAAGAATATCAAAATATTGAGTGGATTTATGGGTTTAACAGGTTATTATCGCAAGTTTGTTCAAAATTATGGAAAGATTGCAGCACCTCTCACTGCTCTCCTTAAAAATAATTGTTTCACTTGGACTCCAACAGCTTCTCAAGATTTTCAAGCCTTGAAGATGGCCATGTGCACCACTACATTCCTTTCCCTTCCCGATTTCACAATGACCTTTTTCCTAGAATGTGATGCTTCCAGGAGAGGAATTGGAGCATTCCTTATGCAAGAGGGTCGGCCTTTGGCATTTACCAGAAAACAACTGTCAGAGCGACATTTTGGAAAATCAGTCTATGAAAATGAAATGTTGGTTATTCTGCATGTCTTGGATCTTTGGTTCCCTCATATATTGGGGTAGCACTTACAAATTAAGACAAATCATCAAAGCCTCAAGTATTTTATGGAACAACACCTTTCCTTCCCATAGCAAAAAAAATGGGTGACTAAGCTCTTTGGATATGATTATGAGATCATTTACAAGAAAGGCACAAACAAGGTGGTTGTTGATGCACTTTTCATAAAATATGAAGATTGAGGGTCCCTTTTTTCTCTCTCCTTCATTGTACCAGATTGGCTCCAACAAGAATGGCTACACGATCCAAAAAAATTTCATCTGATACAACAATTGCAGGCTAATTCTCCAGTTTCCCCAAGGTACTCTTGGCTTAATTATGAACTTCTATACAAAGGTCGTTTGTATTTAAGTAAATAGTCAAAACTTATATCCATGGTACTTTCTGAGCTTCATGCTACACCCACCGCTGGGCACTCAAGGTTTACCAAGACCTATAACCAGGTCGAACGTTCTTTTTCTTGGGATGGTATGAAACATGACGTTTGCAATTTTGTGGTTGAATGTGATGTGTGTCAATGCAACAAGGGCGAAACAGTCAAAGCTCCTGGCACACTATAACCTCTTCCAATTCCACCTGCTATTTGGAGGGATATCTCTATGGATTTTATTGTGGGCTTACCTAAATCGGGCAATAAATCAGTCAGCATGGTGGTAGTTGATCATCTTTCCAAGTATGCTCATTTATGTGCTCTTCAACACCCATTTACAGCCTCCATTGAGGCTCAAATTTTCATGGATCAGGTCTTCAAGCTTCATGGCATGCCTCATTCTATTGTTTCTAATTGCGACCCAAATTTCACATGCAATTTTTGGCAAGAACTCTTCAAGATACAAGGCACCCAGTTGCATCTCAACACAACTTATCATCCCCAGACTGATGGTCAAACTGAAGTTGTCAACGAGTGTTTGGAAACATATTTGAGGTGTTTTTCATTGGAAAGGAAAAATCAATGGGCTCAATGGTTACCACTAGCTCAATGGTGGTACAACACTTCTTACCATACATCTACCTGCATGACTCCTTTTGAAGCGGTATATGGACAAAAACTACCTTCATTTCTATCATACTTTCCAGGTGTCTCGAAGTTCCATGTGGTTGACCAAATTCTTACAGTTTGAGAGGCTATTCTCCATACCCTCAAAGATAATTTAGTCATGGCCCAAATCACATGAAGAAACAAGCAGATCAAGGTCCCTTAGAACGTCAATTTGCAGAAGGAGATCATGTGTTTCTTCGACTGCAACCTTAAAAGAAAATTTCCCTCAAGGTTGACCATTGTCAAAAACTAGCGCCCAAATTCTATGGTCCTTATACCATTCTCAAGTGTGTGGGATAGGTTGTCTATCAATTAGCTTTGCCCATTCATTATAAGCTCCATCAGGTTTTCCATGTTTCCTGCTTAAAGAAGGTGATTGGAACTAAGTGCCAAACTCAAACCAACCTTCCCGAGTTGGATGAAAAAAGGTTCCATTTGGCTACAAACACAAGAATTTTTGGACTAGTGTGAGCGTTGTCTACGTCAGCGCACCATCAAGGAAGTGTTAGTCCAGTGGAAAGATACAACTCCAACAGATGCCACTTGTGAACCAGCTACCATTCTGCATCAATTCCCTCATCTCAAGCCTTGAGGACAAGGTTGTTTTTAAGGGGGAGGACATGTTAGGGACCTAACCCCTCACATAGGTAGACTAATATATTTCCATGTAATAAAGGTCAATATTAATAAGACCTAGCAATAAGGAAGAAAAATTCAAATGTAAGAAGACCTAATAGAAGCTTCCACTTCTAGAAGGATCTTCCTCTAGATTGTTCTTTTGGATAAACATATTTAGTATAAATAGGAGTAGAGGGTATGCGAAGTTTTGTCTTGGATATTATTGTAATAGAGCTCTGCTCTGCTGGAGGTTTCCCCCTTGAAGAGGCAAGTGAACATTGCTCTTAGTAATCAAAGTTCTCTTTCTGGTGTTATTATGGTATTATTTTGGTCTTATTGTGGTGTTGTTCTGGTTATATCATTGTTTATATGCCATTTCTAGCTAATTATTTATGTTCTGCATAGTATTTTATATCTGGAATATTACATAAAAGTATTATAGATTGTAAAAATAAATTTAGAGGAACAAGTTTGGAAGATTAACATGGAAGGATTTATACGCATATGAAAGGGAGTTTATAAATCCAAAATTAAAAGTGAAGCATGTGATAATTAAATGACAATTACACAAGTCACACAAATTTCAAAGAAAAAGAATGAGGAATTCTATGAATCGACGGAAAAATACTCCATCTGAAAGAACTTTTCTTTATCCATAATAGAATTAGACATAGATGAGGAGAAAAAGAAGTATTTGGAGTTCAACCCATGCAACAATCTACGAAACAAAGAAACCATGCCTCTTCTATTGATTTTTTTCTATTTTGTTTGCAATCTATAAAACGATGTAGCCTTGCATCTTCTATTAAGGATTTAAAAAAAAATTGAAATCTAGGAAACAATGCAACCCTACCTCTTCTCTTGAAGTTTTTATAAAGAAAATTGAAATTTAGCTCAAAGAGAGAGGGGAACTTACATTTGTAGTGTAAGTGACATTGTGTATTCAAATACTGTCCAACCAAATATTAATAAGATTTACTTTAACATGGAATTCCACTAGAATTAATCATATTTTAAGGCTAAAGGTTTTTAAAAAGAGGCCCCTCCTTCCTTCTTTCGTATGTCTGTGTGTTGTTTCTTCATTCTTTGGAAGAAAATTTAAACTACAACGAAGACAAATAGACAATAAAATCCTTTATAATCCAAGTACATACAATAATAATAGAATGATTACAATTATGAGGATCTCAACCTTGAGCTCCATGGGAATTGAAGGCCTGTAATGTAATTTATGATAAGAAAATTTAAACCACAATGAAAATGAACATACAACAAAATATTGGATAATCCAAATACATACAACAATAATAGAATGATCGCGATTGTGTGAAGCTCAACTTTGAGCCCCATGGGAATTGAAGACCTATAATGTAATTTATCTCAACAAATGCATATTCTAGTGGCAATAGGTGCACCAATGTTGGTTTAAATGTAGAGATCTTAATAAAATTATAATGGAGCATGTTGGATTATTTATTTGAAAACTACCTTATAAATATAATCTTGAAAACAAGTTTTAAAGTGTCTCACTATGTTAGCTAATGTGGCATGCATGATAATTCCTTTACGCACATGGAGAGAAAGACATGAATTCTATATTTTAGGTGTTCTATGTTACCAAGTGTTAAGGTGTTAAGTGATAACAGTCCCTCCATGCAACATTGGCTCACCCACCATCAAATATTTGCAACCAAAGGTTTCATGCAAGTGCCTTGATCCTTCATTGTCCAAGACTCCCACATGTCCCATGTGTAGAATGATTATTGGCAACGATGGACAATGAGAGAAAGAGTATATTGTAGCTCCCCTCAATTCTTGTAGGTTGGTTATTATACCCTAGGGTGAGCTATGATAAACTACCAAGTGGTGGTTAAAGACCCCTACATATGCTTCTTTTGGTGTGAGTGCCATTACTATGTAGGTTGTTCTAAGTATTGTTCACATGACATATGGTATCTCATTCATCTTCATTTGCTCTAAAGATGAGTAGCATACGAACTTTAAGATGTCTTCAACCCTATTTAATATCTCCTCTTCGTTGAGATTATATTGTTTAGTACATTGTAAAGAGATGAGAATTTTAAAATGCCTTGAAATCTATTTAATATGTCCTCTTTGTTCATATCATAGTGTTTAGTTTTTCATAAAATCTAAGGAGCTTTGTGTGGGGATACCTAGCTTTATATGTACCACTAAAAAGATAACTATTCAAGTAATTATCTAATTCTAAGTGATCTGAATCATTAGGGAGTCTACATTTTAAATGCACATTTTCCCCTACATCCCCCATCCTCTTGTATATCTAATTGTTGATGAATTTTTAAATGCACACATTTCCCCCATCCCCTACCCTATGCAATAGTGAAGATTGATATTATGCTTTTAGGACCAATACAAACTATGCTTTTAGGTTAGCTAAAGATTGATTAATCCCATGATTTTGGTCCTATTGACACAGTGTATTATCTTACATGGAAGAAGGTTGTTTATTTTGTTTATTTGACATGGAAAGAAGCTATCTATTGAGTTGTGCAGACTATGTATATTCAAAACTAAAACATATTTCAATCAAGTGATATAAGTTCTATAGGCATGGAGTAGCCTCAATGAGGCTTCTCCCTTGTCTTGTTTATAGTTTACTACTTAAATGGGCACACACACCACCTCATAACATCATCTCAATACAATTCCCTAGGTACTTGTGTTGTATTTTCTATAGTTATTTTTGTGTTACATTACATAATTTTAATATGAAATATAATTATACAATTTTAATGATACAATTATAACTAAGGTTTAATATATACACATCTACTTTCCAAAATTGATTTATATAATGCATTGAATATCAATCTCATCGTCACTTGAACATACCAAGACATAATATTAGTAGCAAAATCAATTTTATTAATTGTGTGTGTTAGTGCCATACCACGATCTTATGCATGCTTTCCAAAATAAATGTAAACAAAAAATTGACTACATAAAATATAACTTGTATTTTTCATTTTTCATATTTTTACATAAAATATAACTTGTATTTTTCATTTTTTTAGTATAAACATTTACTCTTATTTTTTTCATTGTCCATATCAATTATAATTTTTAAAAATATATATATCAATATGTATAATTGGACTTCTAAAAAGTTTATGATCTTGATAAGACGGGGTGACCCCTAGAAATACCTTAAATTCATAAGTTACCAATCCTAATTCCAAGACCCATCTCATAGGATAGGGTAAAGGGTGAGTGTTGGACTAAGATTTAGGATTCAATTCATTTCCATGAACCCTGAAGAGGCCTCCATGGGAGATCCAGAAAGCTGGTAGCTACTAGCTCCTCACTACCCTGTACCATCTCTCCTACCACTAATCTAGATCCCCCTTGCCCGGAGGAACCTGCAGACCTTGGCTCCCTCTAACTGAACATCTTCCTCACGGCCTGCTCACTGGATATTTTACCCGATACAGTCCCGATGTTGTCTTCCACAGTGATCATTTTTATTCATAGCTTCCCTCACTCTTTTAGTCTGATCTCTTTGTCCTTTAATTTACACAAAAAACTTACAAGATATCATTCTGCCATTCTACCTAGATAAACTATACTTCCTCACCTTCCATAATGTTGGAGAGAAAATTCAATGCCTTAATGGGCACAAACAATGAGGCCCTCTGGAACAGTGAGGGCCTTTTCACTACGACATATGAACTAGAAAAACTAGCACATATTGTCCTCTGTCGGACTAGGCCCTCACTACACCCTAGCACCATAAACAATCTCTCGACCCCTGCACTGACCCCACCATCCTACCTACCTCATCTCCCTCTTCCCTCTCTTAATTACCTTTCCCAACCTTTCCCCACGGTTCTCCCACTCCTTCCGATACCCTTCACAAACTTTGCACAAAATACTTCAAAAGTTATTCCTCCCTTTACCCTCCCTGGCACTCTACCATTTGTACATTCTTCCTTCCCTACCAACATCAGGTAAAAAACACATACGACACAATGGAGATCGCCTACCTTTACATAAACGTTTGACTATTTCCACTTCATTCGGAGGCTCAAAACCACATATTAGACCCTGGAGCACAAAAAAAACAAAGAAAAAAATGGTTCTAGGGAATGATATTGGTTTAGAGGACTCAGTATCTCTCAGTCTCTATGCTTTAGTGGCCAGGATATCCTATAAACACCTCTTTCAAACTGACCTTGCTTCTTGGCTGTAAACAAACTGGAGGCCATTGTTGGGATATTCCCCGAAGATCTCCTTTCTGACTAGGGGTTGGCTCTGCTTTAAATTTAATACACCGGAGGAAACTACTACTATTCTAGAGAGTTTTGGATCTTGGACGGTGGTAGCCTGATGCTCAAGCATTGGCGAACCAACTTCAACCCCTCACAAGACTTCTTTTGACTAAGGCATTTCTGGGTTCTCCTTCCTGGACTACCACTACATTTATGGAACTTGAAAGCCCTTGATTCGATCAGTAATACTCTGGGTCGCTTCATCTATGTGGACCCACGGTCTCTCACTGGTTCAGACAAGAAGCTGGAAAAATTCATGGTGGATATGGATATACACGAAGGTTTATTAGAGACCATCGATATTGAATGGAGAGGACAACTTATTCGTCAAAACCTGGACTACCTTGGCATCCCTTTCAGGTGCACTCTCTGCAGAAAAATGAGCCATCTCAAAAGTGTCTGCTCGGGTTACAAAGAAGAGGAATAGACAAAGGAAACTATGCTCGACCTCTCCACAAAGATGGATTCTCTGGATATAAACACTCAACCTTCCTACCCAAATCTACCAGACTTTGATAATTCAATCGACTCTAACTCTCTCACTGGTAAGCTCAAAACTATCTATCCCTCTCTCTTCATCTGTCTAACTTCCTGGGAAAAAGATACTTTGAAATTTGCAACCAATTGGATACCTGGTGCTTCCTCACTTCAACCCGACCCTCTTCAACCAATACTTTCCTCGGTTGCACCCCCCTTACTTCACCCCACCGGACTACCAGTGGAGAATACTACTTATACAATGATTCCTCCTCCCAAAAATCTTAGCATAGACTTATCCCAGTCGTTCCCTACTCTAGCCACACTTTCTACACCTTCTCCTCCCCTTTCTCTTCCTTTATTAACCACAATCCCTACACCAATATACACCAACCCTCTTTTTCTACTAACCACTTCCACTACAACTGTTTCCTGCAGCTCGACTCCCCTAATTTCTACACCTTTGTCTACTGTCATACCTTTGATCTCTACCTCAAGGTTTTCACTTCCAGTCTCGACCCCCACTACACCTCTCGAGCCTGAGAGCCATGATTGTGAGCCTATTGAACATGATTTGACTCAGGACTTGCCGGGTACCAGTGAAACTCAGCCTGGGAACAACACCCTTAATGATATGCTAGACTCGCTCCTCCCAGATTACAAATTGGTTCTCGCTCCTTCTCCCCTACCCACATACCTAGGGAAATTGGTCCTCAAGCTACCATCTGTGGAGGGGATCCCGGGATGCTTGACACTTTCAGATTCTCTTCATGGAAAATCTCACACTTGATCAAGAGGTATTGGATACGAACACTCACAGATCAAAGCAAGAAGCACCCAAAGAAAAGAGGGGCACACATTACCTTACTCCACAGATTCTTCTTCACAACATAGTGATAATGGGGTGCTTAGAGGCATAAAATCCCTAGCCCGCGCCAAATAATGATCATTCTCTCCCTTTATCTCAGAGGGGTTGGAGGGCCCCTAAAATCTTCCACTTTCATAAGACTACTTTCTTGGTCTTCTCTTGACATCATTCTCTTACAGGAAACCTTGGTTGATGCACAAAAAGCCATATTTTTCCTCAACAAGTTTTGTCCTAACCA
>JASDQU010013928.1:267019-277037 GCA_032191745.1 Picea mariana | reverse complement strand
CAAATGCTGGTACTTCTATTCTTATTCAACAGTGTGGTCCCACAAGATGATTTTACCTCTATGTCCGATCATCTACCATCATCATTTCTATTCAAGTCATGACACAAAGAGTATTTTCGAAAATGCATTCAATTTGGTCATCAAAATGAATCTAAAGCTGTCTACAGGAAAACAGAGTACTTTCCTACTTACTGGTACCAGGAGATCCCCTTTGATTTAACTGTAATCTAACTGTTCTAAGTAAGCAGGATAACTAACTGTCTAACAAAGCAAAGTTCATGCCAATTCTGAGTTATGTTCAAATCAAAAAACTGGAAGCCAAACAAACCACACTCATACTCTAAACCCTACAGACATCAGTTATGCATTCAATACTCAACAACGTCAAAGATAACAGTACGCTGGAACGATTCAGTTGAGGAATAAATGAACACAACTCTGAACAAGTCAATTCTGAAACTTTAAACTATCGAGTAAGAAAACACTAACACACTGCAATGAACTAAAGCTAAATCTATGAACGTTAAGCTACCTCGTATGCAAGTTCTAAAACACTGAAATGAACTAAAGCTATGGCAGCATAAAACTAAATCTATTGAGAGAATGAAGCAGTGGCTTGCACCGGTTTGGCGGGCCCAACCAAACGGCACAAACACTGTTAGTAATAACCAGAGCCGACTAGATCATTCTATGCAAATATTGTATAATCTTTACGCTCCATTAACTCAAAAGAGAATGCTTCAAATCGTATAACAGGGAAATAACATAACGCACAACAGTCTTTATTCAAAACATAGGTTCACGGCATAACATAGTCCAACATAATCCAACCCGTTCTCAGGATTGATCGCGGGTTTATATAAAAATCCTACTGTTCATAACAATCAAAAGAAAAGATGCATAAAAACAAACGGATCCCCGATCCGAGAATAGTCTTGGAATCAAGTTATAAAACGTATTTCACATCTTTATGACACGTAGTGTCACGAAGTGTGAACGACGAAGAATCACGACCCAGTTCTATCATTATTCCTTCAAGCACCCTGTGGCGATGACTCCAACTGTCATGCGAATATCTCTATCTCCCATTCGAACCATAACGCACACCATAACGCACAGATCCCGAGCGGCTCCATTGGTACCTCCATGGGTACGAGTTGGTACTTGGTACCAGCATCCTGTTCCAAAAATAGAAGTGGTACCTAACCCAAGCGATATTAGTTCCAATACCAATTTAAAGCATTAAAGTGCATAAAAATAGCTTGAAATGCAAAGATACCTTAGGTAACCCCATTGAATGGTCGGGAGATGTCAATTATGTCAAAACAAGGCCAAAAGGGTGGTATTGGTATATAAATGGAGGTCTGTGGCGTATAATGTGGGAAAAAACATGATCAAAACCGGGGACCAACAGGTATATGCAGGGGCAAGAGCACAATCTGTTTTGGCCAAGGGTTCACGATTAAGATTCAAAACATTGCTGTGAACTAGATTAATTACAACTTTCGAAAATAAATTATAAGAATTAAAACACTATAACAACAAGCATAAACTGATAAATAGTACACACAGAAAGATGCAGCACCTGATCAGAAGAGCGGGCCCAGCTCTCTGATCAGGGCTGCGTTAGTCACAACAAAGATTAAGATAGAAAAATAGATAATGCTCTATAAATATGAAAAGGGTTATTACGATATCAATGGGGGCATCCCCAGTTACAGGAATAAACTGTCTTTTATACATGGAGAGGGAGAACAACCTCTTTCCCCAAAACATGATAACCGTATCCCCAAAAAAATACATTATTTGGAATGGCACCAGTACCAGATAGACAAGATTAGCGAGATGCCCAAGATGGTTCAGGGATCTACGACTCCAGCTGCGCGGCCTCCTTATGGCTTGGTTGTTGCTATGAATAGCGGATCTGTTGCGGTATGAAGCCTTGGTTCCTGTTCTCCAGAAGCTGCAGTCAAACATTCGTTTTAGTGTTGCGAATAGGAAAAACTCCGCGACTTTATTTCATTAATAAAATATTCCAATAGACAAGGCAGGGGTATTTACCTTACAGGTTTAGCATAGCAAACATAGGTAAATAAGTGCAAAAAGGTCAAAAAGGGTAATGGAAATGCAGCATAAAGATAGCCCGATTTGGTGCCCAACATCTCCCCCCCAACTAGCCCTCTGCATGCCCTTATGCAGTTCGCCGCCTCCGCAAGTCTGGATTTCACTGACTGTTGACTTCCTGAAAATGGGCGAGATCATATTCTTCGACCATCTTTGTCCCTGGAACTTTAAAACCATCTGAAAGGAGGACTTCTTCCCACTAATCTCCCGAGACGATATACGCTGGAGTGTAATTTTCTACTGGTAACCAAATAGTGGGAAACTAAAACTGGAGTCCCATCCATCGGACCCCGCATGTTCGAACACATGCCACATATTTGGGCACTCTGGGGAGAACTCGTGCAAAATTTGGTGCTCCAAAAGGTTCCTTGTTCCGGACAGCTATAGGTGCCATCATCCACCTTTTCTGACAACAATCAAGAGCCTCTTCATGAAATGTGACTATTTTCTTAACACAAATATCAAGGCACCAATTTTGTGTCCTCAGCATTCTGTCTCTATTCGCCTCGATTCCCAAAAAGGTGTTGTGTTTAGTGAACATGGTGACTGACCTCTCAGGTTCTCCTCTTACTATAAACGTCTTTGTAACCTGATTAGATTCAAATGTGTTAAAATCCTTCTGCTAGCTGATCTGGTTGAAAGTGTAAGAGGTGAGGGCCCTTAAGTGAATGTCTCCCACATATGGGACCGTATTGAGTTCTCTGTCCAGGCACAATAGATACCCATGCAGGTAAAATTCACACATCAAATGCTGAGTTGGCACATCGTGGTGTCTCATTATTCAGAGGACTTGTACACCATTTTCTATTTTATAACTAATCTCGTTTTTGATGCTCTCCATGCAGAATAAAAGAATATGTTCATGTAAGAATAAAGAATAACAAGAAGCAGGGGGGCGACATGCCATCACCTCTTGTGCCAAATTAAACATCTGCTCCTTATCAATTTTCATCTTTGCCACTTTCTTTTCTAGATTCTCCATCTTGAGCTGCTTCTTCGCATGCCTTAATCTCATGATGTCCATATGCTCCACATATTCAAAAATAGTTGTGGAGGCTCGTTCCTGAGTTCTTCTGATCTCGTTTTGATACTGAGCTGTAGTATATTTCCAAGTCTGCACTTCGACCGTTAAGGCATGCTCACGGTATTTTCAAACAATTGCTCGACTGGGTTTGTTTGAGTAGCACTAGAGGTTATGGCTACCTGATCCGTCTGAGTCTTTGTTTCTACTCCTATGGCCTTGGACTTTCTAGCTTGCTGCTTGTATTTCTTCATCCACTTCTGCATTTTGTGTAATTGTTTCCTTAGTTTCTTGACCTCCATCTTAAGCCGCATTGTCTCTTTAAATTGTAGCTGATGTTTTTGTTTGACTGGGAGTCTTACGACCTTCTCGCCTGGCTCTTCCATTGTCTCATTCATCGGGACCGCTTCACTTGGTACCTCCTCTTCGCCTACATCTATTTCCTCTTGTTGCGCGCTCACCGTGACCGGTGGTGCCCTTGCAAGACGCTCTCCTACTAATGTGTCTATTTGAGTATCATCCACCCCACATGGTTGTGGCTTTTGTGATAAAATTGGAAGAATGGTGAGATCTTCTTCTGTGTGCCGAAGGGAACGAGTTCTCTTTGCTCCTCTTGGAATAAAGGAGAAAAAGGAGAACTGGCAGGGATCTTCAATGTTTGGTCCTGAGGTCGATGTTGGTTCTTGTGGGTCAGTGCCAACTTCACGCCCTAGTTCTCCCAACACTTCTTCCATGGGCTCTATGGTTGGGGTGGTCACAACCTCTTCTTCATTCGGGTTATCCTCCTCCAGAGAATCCATGGTGACAGGAAGTCCTTGTGGGGTACCCTCAGTCGCAATATCGACCAATTTACCCACTCCTGTCTGTTGTGACCCCACTTCTATGGTTATCATGCTATCAAATTGCTCTGCTATTTCCACAGGCGAGGTTGGTTCTTGTGGGACAGCCTCAGCCGTGGTACTAGTGGGCCTTTCTGTGTCAAATTCTGCATCTTCCATTGGTTCCATGGTTTCGGCTTGCTCTTGGGGAGAAACCTCTTCTTCAAATTCTTCAGCTTCCATCTCCATCTCTTCTGGTTCCTCCTGGTCAACATAATCATCTTCTCCTGCATTTTCCTCCTCCATGGCTTCTGGTTCATCATCCCTAACATTTTCTTCCTCTGTGGATTTTGGTTCATCTTCCCTAGCAGCCACAGTGGCTGCTACTTCTTCCTCTGTGGAATCCCGAAACAGTTCCCATGGGATCGAGATTCATCTGATGGCATTCATTACTAACAGCTGAACCAACCCATAGTGGGTGATGACCGCCAATACCTGTTGTGACTCCTGAGCTGAATGTGCCATTAGGTGAAGGATTCTCAATAAGAAATAAGGCACATTTAGTGAGAAAGCCTTTGCTTAGGGAAATCGCAGGTGAGTTAGTATTCGGAGATGGTATTTGAATATGGTGGAGTATCTCCCTTCACAATTCATATATCTCATGACAAACTCTGCTATTTCTTCCCATGGATGCGGCAGTGAGTTTCAGTCGTATCCTCGACCCTTCTTCACGATGCTTTCTCCCGCCTGTAAAAAGGCTTCGAGAAACTCTGAAAGGACAGACCTTCTTGAAAACCATCGCTGCCCGTTTTGAGGGAGTCCACTAACTTCTGCGATGGCTTCCTTTGTCACAAGGATTTCAATTCCGCGGACCCGAGAGCTTCCTTCTCTCAAGTTGAGTGCAAATTCTGCCGCAATTTCTTCGTTCGACCCTTTCAACCTGTCAAAGTAAACATTCTAGCCCGCGTTCTCAAAGACCTGCTGTACCTCCTGATTATTCTGAACTCTCATTGTATCTTTAGGCTCATGCTGCACAAATCGTCCACCCATTGCTGTAAAGGTGGATTCTACATGACGAATGCAGTTAGCTGGTAGGGGAAAATGACAGGGCTCCAAACCATTGGCAATTGAAATAACATCATGTCGCTTTTGGGGACAACGGATGAAACAGTGTTGGTATGTTTGAAAATGATCACAGATTGTGGTGGTACTATCAGAGATTTAATGCAGTGTGTTGGGGAGGTGACTGATTATCACTCTGCGCATACGAATACACATTCTAACATATCAAAGTTATGATTACAAAGTACCGCAATCATTGGATTCTGTTTGGTGGGTATCATGTGTCATGAATGATTTTCATGGTATGACGTCGTTTATTATGACGGTTCCCCCCCAACTTAATTATGGCCGTCCACAACACGTTTTGATGTCTTTTTGGAATATTTTAATTAAATCCATAAAAGTCGGTGGAGATGTACCTGGGGACCTACCTTATGGTGGAGTAACAACAAAATTTCTGACGGAGTAATGGTAACAGGGCGTAACAACAACAAGGAGTAACAACAACAGTGAGTAGTCAACAACGATGGAGTAACGCCGACGACGGAGTAGCGACGGTTACGGAGTAACGACAGTTGCGGAGTAACAACACCAGTGGAGAATCGGCAGTTGTGGAGTAACGACATCGGTGGAGTAACGACAGTTGTGGAGTAACAACATCGGTGGAGAATCAACAGTTGCGGAGTAATGACAGTTGTGGAGTAACAACATCTAGTGGAGTAACAACACTAGTGGAGTAACAACACTTAGTGGATTAACAGCACACACCAGTGGAGTAACAACACTTAGTGTATTAACAACACACACCAGTGGAGTAACAACACTTAGTGGATTAACAACACACACCAATGGAGTAACAACGCCGAGTGTTACATTTCTCCTGGCCATATTCCTTTGTTATTCTTACAAAATACAAACAAGTAAGAAATAACAATATATATATATATATATATATATATATATATTAAAGCAGAGTGAGAGTGTCCTTCATTCCAACAACCATTAAATCAGATGAGTTAGAAAGGTGTTTAACAAAGGTATTTCTAGAGGTTGGATGGTGGTATAGTTTTAGACGGTGTCCGTTTACTAAGAACGAGGTATGATTCTCATCTATTGTAATTAATCTAACCGTTCCATTGTCAAACACTGCGTCCACTTGATATGGCCCCATCCAGTGAGTGAAAATCTTGCCTTTGAAATCCTTAAATCGGGAATCGTAAAGTAATGCCCAATCTCCCACATGAAACACCTTACTTTTGATAAATTTATCATGCCATTTCATTCTCTATTGTTGAACAACAGTGGTCTTCTGGACAGCTACTGATCGAATCTCGTCCAACTCATTCAATTGTTCCAGTTGGTGTTTCTGATAGGTCTAGGCTTACTTCTAGAGCTGTTATGAGTGTACTAATTTCAAATTCCACTAGAAACAAGGGGACTTTTCCATAGACTAATTCAAATGGAGAAAACCCAGTTGTGTTCCTCCATGTTGTTTTGTATGCCCATAAAGCTTCTGGAAGTTTCTGTGCCCAGTCCCGTCGATGACTTGTTACTGTATTTGTCAAGATATTTTCCAATACCTTGTTTATGCTTTCTACTTACCCGTTCGCCTGGGGGTGATAGGGGGTTGTCACTCTATGTTTGACCCCATATTTCTGCATCAACTTTCCTATCATGTGAGATGTGAACTTTGATCCTCCATCCTACATAATTTCCCTTGGAGTACCATATCGGGCAAAGATTTCTTCAAAAAGAAAGTCTGCTACTACTTGTTCTGTTGCTCTTGTGACTGCTGCTTCCACCCATTTAGTTACATAATCAGTGCAAACTAGGATGTAAGCTTTCTGATGAGAAGGTGGGTTGAAGGGTCCAACAAAATCAATGGCCCATTTCTCAAATAGTTCAAGGACTATCTGGGGTTGTAGAGGTATTTCATCTACTTTCCCAGGTTGTCCCATCTGTTGGAAGCTATCACACCTTAGGACAGAATCCCAGGCATCACGAAAGATGCAGGGCCAGTAATACCCCATTTGCAGCACTTTGTGACCTATTCTTTTATCTGCAAAATGTCCGCCACAGGGTCCATCATGTGCAACCTTCAGTATCTCATAGATATTATCGTCTGCCACACAATTCCGAATCTGTAGGTCAACCCCTGTATGAAAGAGATATCCTACCATCCATGAATATCGGGTACTTTGGTGAATAATCTTCCTTTGCTCCTTATATGAAAGATGACGAGGCACCTTCCCCAAAGAAATATAATTAGCAATATCTTCATACCACGGAGTGTTAACAGATACTGCAAAAAGATGTTCATCTAGAAAATTATCTTCAATTGGTGTATTCTTACCTTCATGTTCTATCCTAGATAAGAAATCTGCAACCACATTGTCCTTCCCTGGTTTATCTACTATAGTAATATCAAATTCCTGTAGTAGAAAAAGCCATCTTGTGATACGACCAGGGGTAACAGGTTTATTCATTAAATACCTAATAGCTGCATGATCAGTATGCACAAAGGTAGGATACCCGGTAATGTAGTGCCAAAATTTATTGATGGCGTAAATGACAACAAGGAACTCTTTCTCAGTCACTGTGTAGTTTAATTCAACAGGAGGCAAATTCTTACTAACATAGTAAACTGCGTATGGTATTTTTTCCTCTTGCTGTCCTAATACTACACCAACCGCTGTTTGGGAAGCATCCGTATGAATATGGAAAGGTAATGCCTAGTCTGACCCTCTAAGGATTGGAGCACTATAGACCAATTCCTTGTTTCTTGTAAAGGTTGCATCACAGTCCTCTGTCCACACAAAATCTGAATCTTTTGTTAGCAATTGAAAAAGTGGATGTGCTACTTTAGAAATTTTTTCTATAAAACGCCTGTAATAACCATCACAACCAATAAAGCTGTGTACCTGCATGGGCGTTTTGGGTGTCGGGAAATGCTGAATTACCTTTGTCTTTGCTGGGTCCATCCGGATTCCTTTAGCTGAGAGAAAATTTCCCAGAATAATTCTCTCTTCCATCATCATATGGCATTTTGCCGTACTTAGCGAGACACGCACTTGTATACACCTTTCAAGAAATTTTTCTAAATTTTTCAGCCCTTCAAGAAATGAATCCCCGTATGGAGTAAAGTCATCCATGTAGATTTCAACAGTGTCATCTATCAAATCAGAGAAGATTCCCAAAATTGCCCTCTGGAACGTTGTAGGAGCATTACACAGGCCAAAAGGAAGGACCCGGTATGCGAATGTTCCCCAGGGGCATGTGAAAGTGGTTTTATCCTGATCTTCAGGAGCTATCTGGATCTAGTTATACCCACTAAACCCATCTAGAAAAGAAAAAAACTTTTTGCCAGCCAATGTGTCTAGAACTTGATCAATAAATGGAAAAGGAAAATGATCTTTCTGCGTTGCCTTATTTAATTCTCGATAATCCACGCATATCCGCCATTTACCATTTTTATTAGGGACCATCACTAATGGGGAGACCCATTGGCTATCTGAGATGGGGTAAATAAAACCTACGTCTAGCAATTTCTGAAGTTCTTCTTTCACAACATTTTTCAATGCGGGGTTCATCCTTCTCTGAGGTTGTCTTACAGGATGACAATCCTTCTTAATGTATATATGATGGGTACATGAATTAGCAGGGATCCCTTTCATATCTCTATAATCCCAGGTGAAGGCCTCTTTGTGTTCCTGAAGGACATCCATGAGTTTCTTCTTCTGGGATTCTGACAGGGTTGGATTAATATTCAGGGTTTTTCCTGGTTCTAGTTCCACTGGGACAATTTCACTAGGTGCATCAACAGGTAGCTCCTCTGATCCTTCTGCTGTTTCCTAAGTCTCACAGCTAGGACAGATTCTAGGAATTGTTTATTTGTTTTGGAAACAGAGCAAGGATCATCCATAAAAGAGGTGATTACATCATCTTCTGATTCTATTTTCAATTGAAGGGCTTGTCCAATAGTGAGAACCGGCCTCAATTCCTCATTTTTTGTTTCGAGCTCTTTCCTAGATAAAATTTCTTGCTTCTTGCTGGTTTCATGGATGGGTTTGGTTCTGCAAGTGAGTATAACACTAAGTTATTAATGTTGTTCCCATTGGAAATAACCATGTGCCTTGATCATCACCCAATGTAAGAATCTGCAGTAGCCAACCATGGTCTACCCAAAATCAAAGGATGGCCGCCCACCGAAGATTGCATCTGTAAGACCACGAAATCTATGGGATAGTGCCATGAATCCACTGAAATTGTTACATCTTCCAACTTTCCTACAGGTTTGACTATGGATCAGTCTGTCAATTCCAATACTGTAGGTGTATGTTTCAAGTTACGAAGACCTAATGCATGCATGGTTTCAGTGGTGATAACGTTGATGGCAGCACCCAGGTCTCCCAACACATTCAAAATCTGTACCCCATTAATTTGTATTGTCAGAATTGGGTTCCCTGGATCTCCATACTTTTCAGGCATTGACTTTCCCGTCATGAAATCTGATAATTTTCCCATAACATGAATGGTAAGGGGGTCTTTGGATTTCTTTGTAGGTTTCTTTGAACAGTATTCCCTAAGAGTCTTTTCATATATTGGCACATCCTTCATACCTTGTAACAAGGGAATTTTAACAAATAAGTTCTGCAATTCTCCTAATAAATCAAATTCAACTTGAGGGCTTGATTTACTCAAAGTTAGTCTCTCTGGGTAAGGTGGTTCAGATTGATGTTGTTTTACAGGAGGTGCCTGGTTTCTATCAGTTTCTTTTGGCTCTTGATTATTTGGTTCCGATTCCTTACCTTCACTATCGAGTTGTTCAATGGTAACTGGAGGAGGTTGAACATTAACTGTCCGCCCTGATCGTAGATTCATTTCATACAACTCTACAGTGGAAATGCTATATGAAAGTAGGTTAAGAATGTCAGCTTGATGAGCTCCCTTTCTATTAGGATTCGGATAAGGTTGGATTGGGAGCTGAGGATGG
>JASDQU010013928.1:252807-263691 GCA_032191745.1 Picea mariana | reverse complement strand
TTCATAGCTTGTAACAAGGGAGTTTTAACAAATAAGTTCTGCAATTCTCCTAATAAATCAAATTCAACTTGAGGGCTTGATTTACTCAAAGTTAGTCTCTCTGGGTAAGGTGGTTCAGATTGATGTTGTTTTACAGGAGGTGCCTGGTTTCTATCAGTTTGTTTTGGCTCTTTATTATTTGGTTCTGATTCCTTACCTTCACTATCGAGTTGTTCAATGGTAACTGGAGGAGGTTGAACATTAACTGTCCGCCCTGATCATAGATTCATTTCATACAACTCTACAGTGGAAATGCTATATGAAAGTAGGTTAAGAATGTCAGCTTGATGAGCTCCCTTTCTATTAGGATTCGGATAAGGTTGGATTGGGAGCTAAGGATGGGTAGGTTGATTACCCGAAGGCACATTAGAGGGCATTTGGAGTTGCTACTGTGGAATCGATTGAGGAAACTGCCCAGGAGGGGATCCTTGCCAAGTTGGAGCCCATGGGAAGCTCGGACTGGCTTGAGGGTTCCACTGCTACCATGGTGGAAACTGGTATTGTGGCCACATGGGAGGATAGGGCATGGACTGAGGATTCATATTAGAATTTTTGAAATACTGAGATGGATCTGAGTAGATACCTTGATTTCCCATTGGTGGTCGAGGTTTCCATGGCTTTCTAGACCCCATGAGGTATAGTTGCTCCATGTCTTTCCCTATCCCTTAAAATATTGCTTTCAGGCCTGGTAGGGAGGGGCATGAGCTTGTTGCATGATTTAGCTCGTAGATTGCACATTCCTCTATGGAGTTTAATGGACATTCCCTCTCTGGATGCTTATTTCTACACATTGGGCAGAATATCGCCATAGTCCTGTCCAATTCCAGCTGCTTCTGTTTTACTTGTAGCGTATCCATCTGTGCCGACAGGGTGCTGAGGATATCCGTCCACAAATTGTCTAGCAGGTTTCCGATTTCTTCTTTTGTAACACCTCCACCAGACCCTTTTGCTGAGCGAATTCCTTGTCTGTTTCTTGCAATCCCCCTTGAGCATTGAATGCATGATTCGCAGATACCTTCGAAACTTTCCTTAGAGATGTCTCCTTTTCCCACAATGTTTAATAGTTCCATTGAGTCCTTACGGAAAGATCGAAGGAGGATAATTTTTATAATTTCCTTATCCAGGTCAGAGTGACCTAATCTTTGTAAGGTGTACTTGAATCGTTCCACACAATCTTCCAAACTCTCGTCTTCTTTTTGTGCGAACTTGAAAAGTTCCTCCTTAATGTTCCGGGATTTATAGTAATTCTGGTATTTTTCTAGAAAATCTATCCACATGTCATCCCATGTGGAAATAGAGCTTCCTCCAAGGCCCATGAACCATTGTAGAGCCATTCCCTTTAGTGTAGAAGGAAATTTTTTTAACTTTTGGGCATCTGTCGTGTAGTCATACCCTCGGCACACTATTTCAAATTCAAATAGAAATGTGTCGGGATCTTCTAAAACAAGCCCATGAAAGTTTGGTAAGGCTGCTAATGGAATAGGCTTTGTGGGCGCACCATCTCCTAGATATCTGATTAGAAACTCGATAGTGGAGGTTGTGGGAGCCATAAATATCTTACAATAACCACTGGGTATTTCACTAGGCTCCGTAGGAGATGGCTGAGGTTTCCTTCCCCTTGGATCTGAGTCGCTTTAACAACACTTCCCCGGTCCCTTGGTGATGCAAATACTCCTTCGATTCCTTCTCCTGCATCCTGATGACTTGATCCATCGACTACAACCTCCTCTCTCTTACTGGAGTGGCTTGACTCTGTCAAGGTTCTGCTTGCGACCTCTTCCCCCTCTATTACTAGCATAAGATTTCCCTGGTCAAGTATGCTACTAGATGTTTCTTCAACTGCTGGAGGGACCTGTTGTGTCGTATCACCCAAGAATGATGTAGATAGCATTGGTTGATCTACTGATTGTCCCTCAGATTTCACTCTTCATGCCCTTGGTCTCACGGCTGCGTGAGATGATGTTTCTGATTCAGCCTTTGCTATAATCTGCTGGATGTAGGTATTTCTTCCCAAATCTGGTCCTCCCTTCTTTGGGGCTCTCCCCCTGCCCCTGTTATTTGGTTATTTGTTCATACAAGTGTTGGTATGATGGAAGGTCTTAGCATGAACCTACAATGCTTAGTCTCGAAGTAAGGTGTCAAAGGACCATTCCTTCCCCAAGATGACAGAACTTACAAAAAGAAAGGCAGCTAAAAAAAAGAGAGAGTCTAAGGTTCAAGGCCCGGAGCAGGGCGTCAAAGGACTCCTCCCTCCTTAGGACAAGAACCAGGAACAAACACACACCACGAGAAGACCTAATACTTTTCAAATCTAAAGCAGGGCGTCAAAAGACTCCTCCCTCCCCAGGGTAAAAGCTAAGGTTTCCAAAAGAACACACAAGGGTTTGAAAGAAGTAAATCTAACTCAGGGTCTAGAGTAGGGCGTCAAAAGACTCCTCCCTCCCCAGGATAAGAGATTGGCCAAAAAAACGGAAAATAAAAAATAAAAACAAGCGGAAAGAACACCTACGCTCAAGACTTGAAGCAGAGTGAGAAAACTCATTCTCTCCCTAGAACGAGAGATTCACCCTCTGGTTGGTCTGGATCGTTGTCTTGCACCTTGTTAGCCTCCTCGACAATGACGCCAAAATGTTGGTGTCCAGGTATGAATGATTTATTCACCCTTTTCCTACATTATTTTATCAATCCGGTTGTGTATTCTTTCAAGGCAACATGCAAGGTATATGCAGGGGCACGAACACAATCTGTTCTGGCCAAGGGTTCATGATTAAGATTCAAAACATTGCTGTGAACTAGATTAATTACAACTTTCGAAAAGAAATTATAAGAATTAAAACACTGTAACAACAAGCATAAACTGATAAATAATACACACATAAAGACACAACACCTGATCAGAAGAGCGGGCCCAACTCTCTGATCAGGGATGCATTAGTCACAACAAAGATTAAGACAGAAAAATAGATAATGCTCTATAAATCTGAAAAGGGTTATTACGATATCAATGGGGGCATCCCCAGTTACAGGAATAGACTATCTTTTATACATGGAGAGGGAGAACAACCTCTTTCCCCAAAACATGGTAACCGTATCCCCAAAAACATACATTAGTTGGAACGACACCAGTACCAGATAGACAAGATCAGCGAGATGCCCAAGATGGTTCAGGGATCTGTGACTCTAGCTGCGCGGCCTCCTTATGGCTTGTTTGTTGTTGTGAATAGCGGATTTGCTGCGGGATGAAGCCTTGGTTCCTGTTCTCCAGAAGCTGTGGTCAAACATTTGTTTTAGTGCTGTGAATAGGAAAAAATCCGAGACTTTATTTCATTAATAAAATATTCCAATAGACAAGGCAGGGGTATTTACCTTACAGGTTTAGCATAGTAAACATAGGTAAATAAGTGCAAAAACATCAAAAAGGGTAATGGAAATGCAGCATAAAGATAGCCCGATTTGGTGCCCAACACCAGGTGTGTCCCCGTGTTAGGTCCTTGTCCCCCTAGGTGAAAGCCTGACCCCCCTACCTAGAATCCTCCTATTGCAGAGAGATTGCAACATGTAAATATATCCATTTCATCATTGATTCGTATCCTAGTGCAACACAATAACTTTGTTGCACTATCTAGGAAAGAGGTGCCAACCAATGAGATTGACATAGGGGTTGCAGGTTCAACATACATGATATATTACAGTGAGGAGAGGGCACATGGACATAAATTCGATCCATGTGAACCTCATAGATTCTTGAGCTGCGGGTAAACATGCTATGGGCCTATAGAGCCCAATGGACAACATAGCTTCATGGAAGAGGTTAGTATCGTAACCCTCTTTATGTTCTTCATCATTATGGATATCTACATTTATTTTTTATTATGTGTATTTATATCAATTTTTTATTTATGTTGTTTTGTAGTTGTTACATACTAGTAGTAGACCCTCTATGTCAATGGATGCATCGGTGCCTAGCCCCACCACTGATGCGATAGTAGAGGAAACTTGTTCATTGGGTGCACCCCATACGCAGCTATGTGTCACATATGATAAATTCACCATATTCATTTCTTTATTTTATGGAATCCTCAAATTTTTAATGCTCTCATGTTTCTATAGGATTTGGGACTAGTAGTGTCAGGGAATGTCCATCTAGGATGGACAATTCACCTGCGTCACAAGTATCACATGTAATACCCCTAGGGCCGAACCCAATTGTAAATATAAATACAAAGGTACTTAAGTTTGGGAGCTATTTTGATATCATTTTTGTATGCACATTTCATGGCATAGTCCACACATGTACTGCACAGTAAAATGAGGAAGTGTGCACATTCTAGGATAGCACACGCAACATCTTAAATGTGTGCGATATTGAGGTCAGGGAGCCTTTATGTATATGATATGTTTTATAGGCTGGTGAGACAGTTATTATAAGCTAGGATGCTTATGTTTTGGATTAGGCTGGAGAGCCTAGATGTTAAAGGCCAGTGCACCTGTTTTTTTACATGTCTCATATTTAATATAAAATACATTGATGTGCATAGACCGACCATGATAAAAGCGATGGGGGACTAAACTCCACTAGTTAGGTAAATGGAGGGGCTAAGTTAAGGAAAGGGGCTAAGCTAGGGAGCTTGAGCCAAAAAGGAATATTATATTAATATTTCTTAAATCATAAAGTATGGATAATTATTTTATCCTAAGTTCTAAAGTTGGGGACAAGTGGGCCAAAGTAGCTCCCAACATGACAAGTGTCAATTTGGGGACATGCATACATATTGTTGGGACTTAGTTCATTTTCACACCCCCCCATCATTCTTACTATCATATTTTCCATCATTCATTCCATCATTCAGCCATGATTCCATGACCATTTTCACTCATGCAGTCAGTCATCCTTCATACATTCCTATCACTATACTTGAACCGGTTTCCATATCCATTTTGTGTTGGTGTACCTGGTTAGCTTGGGAGCGGAATTGAAGAAGTGGGTTGTCAGGCCCGTGGGATATTGAATAGGTGGGTTGTCAGGCCCGTGAGAAATTCTCTGGGTGAGAGAATCGCTGGGAATTGATTTCCTGAAGGTGCTAAACTATAGCTACAAGGATCTGAGACTTCTTGTTCGGCCTGTTGCTGAAGCACAGAAAGGAAGTGGGCAGCCAAAGGACTGTTGAGCAGAGAAGGGGCACACTTCCTGGGGTGGGACAAGCATGTGGGGAATGAGGGACTGTAGGCTATTAGTTGAGTGGGCACTGTGGCATAGTCTTTCCTGTTGTCTATGAGCCTTTAGCCTGATTAGGAATTCCTTTACCCCGGGTGGAGTTTAGTCCCAGCTCGGGGGTGACTCACTGTTGAGAATGATGAACAATGTGGTCTAAGGCTGGGCGGTTCGTGGAAGGTCTGCACGTAGTTGGTGACATTCTTACCAAGATAAGTGCCAATTGTGTGATAAATTTACATGCTGCATTGTTATTTATGTGTATGCGTTTACTGTTATTCTAGTATGGATTCATGCGTTTACATATTTATTTCCTGTATATGATGCATGCATGTGTTTAGTGTTATTCCAGTATGGATTCGTGCATTTACATATGTATTTGTATGTTTACGTTTTATATATAAGGCTTCCACAAGAGTTCTGCATGTACATATATTTTTAATTGCATGTAGTTAGAAAATTTTATGTGGCATAGCTCAGAATAGAAGCTGGGTATGTTACATTATGTTCTGTAGAGAGAATGTAAGTGTTCTCTGGCGTAGCGTGGCCCAACCATGGGTGGTTGGGGACGTTACAATATGGTATAAGAGATTCAATTTTCAACACTGAGCTTGGATGGGCCGAGAAAGTTGAGTTGAAGCAAAATATCACAGAGTATTTATTTCTAAGTGGCCAAATTTCAGTTTGTAGAATGTCCATGGTAAAAAGTAACAACAACTGGGCGGAAATGGGGAAAAGCCCCAATTTCTGTGGTTGAATTTATGAGAAAATGGAGAAATTCAACCAAGTGATGAGATATCACTAATTTAATATCTGTTCTAGCAAATTTGGACCTGGAATTGGTCGAATTTGAAGTTACAGTGAATCCATGACAGTTGGAGCGAGTTTTATAATTAAAATTCCCAGTTCATGAATTGAGTTTGGGAAAAATTCGTTCCAGAAATGTCAACCCACAGGGATTTGTTGTTACAGATATTGAGCGGGTGTTATCGGGGTGAAATTAAACGAATTTCATAGTTGCAGAATGTCTATGGTGAATTGGGAAAAATCCCCAATTTCTGCAGTGGAATTCACAAGGAATAGATGCGCATAAAGGTGAATGTGCGCAGTTGGGCACACCAAAAATTCATGTGGCGCAGTGAAAAGCTCAGAATAGGTAAAATTCAGCATTGTGTGGCAAGGTATTGGCATGCTGATGCGTGCGTTAAGTTTTGGTGTTGCACGGAAAAATCATAGCGTGCAGGTGCGGGCAATAAAAATTTAGTACCGCACGGAAAAATATGGTGTCAAGGTGCGCGTGAAAAATTTTGGCACCGCGCAGAAAAATATTGGTGTGCGGGTGAGTGCTCTAAATTTAGCATTGCATGGAGTGCACACACATAAGAAGGTTCATACAGTGTACACACACATAATAATGGCGCACAGGGTGTATGCAGTGTTGGCAGAGTGTAGAGGAGTTGGTTGGCGCGCGCACAATATGGGTATATGTTGTCACGCGACAGTTTAGTATGGTGCGCGCAGAGTATTGATGCGCGATGGAGGCATACTAAACTCAGCATGGTGTAGCCCATAGAGTGAATTGTAAGCGGAATACTACGTGCAATACCAAAAAAAAAAAAAAAACTACGCGCAACGGGTAATAGTGCAGGAACCAAAACTGCACGTGGTAGATATTGGCGTGACAAAGAAGTGATCCTTAGTGGTTTTAAAGTGTGCAAAGCATGATTTACCTTGTGATGTTGCAGCACATGGTAAATATGGGTACACAGATTGAAATTTTTGCGCGCAGAGTTTTTTGAAGGGTGAAGAACAATAGAAAACCAACGAATTTCCGCGACATTTTATATCGTTTGAACGTCACCTTTTTGCAGTGCGTTTTTGAGGGCGTTAAGAGCATTTTTAGCAACTCCAAAACCATGAGAACAGAGCGTGTCTTGTGTGCCAAGGCATACTTTGTCTCTGCAGCTCGAATAAAATAGCTCGGATAGATCTTTCTAATGGTGTAAACTGTTCGTCAAATGGAGCTTTTATGAGAAAGATACAACAGAAACAGTGAAGGGTAAATTATAAGACCCAACTAGCTTCATGGAGCCATAACTTTCTGCTCCATAATCAGATTGAGGCACAGGAGAAATCAATGGAAAGATATTGAACCATAGAAGACAGTCCCAGAGATGAATTAAATTTATGGGCATGTTAAATATAGTTAAAAGGGAAAAGAACGTACATGTACCATTTCAGACCAAAAACACAAATTGGCCTAAAACTTCAGCGGGCTATAACTAGCAACTCAAAGCACAGAAAGAGTTGAAACTTGGAAAAAGTGTCCATATTGTGTATATGAAGAAACCCAATTATATATTAAGAAAAATACATTGGAGTAGGTGCAAAAATTCTTAATTACAGCGCAGAGTTGTGCCAAGTTGAAAAATGAACAAAAAAATTAATGGGAAAATTTCAAAAGACCATAACTTTCTGCTCAAGACTCGGAATTGATCATGTGAGTAGGCATTGGAAAGGTCTTGTAAAGTGGAATATAATTATCCACCCAGAAAATTGATCAAGGCATTCAATTTTCCAGGAAATCAGAAGAAAGAATTCTGATATATATTAGTGAACCGGAATGGTTCATATTTTCATGAAATTGTTAAAATAGTTAGCCTGACAAGGTTTGGTTGGCTGCACATTTTGCAGAGACAAAAAAAACTAGATCAATATCAACTTAGAGTCCAGAGTAATGGAAGAGGCACAAGGGAATTACAACCAGGAAGATGAATTCAGAGGGATGGATGTCCATTTGAGCACCGTAGGAACAAACTCCAATGGACATGGAGAAGAAAGGAATGAAAACATGAATATGGAAGAGACCATTAAAAATTTGAAGAAGGATGTCCAAAGCCATAAGGCTGATAATGAAAGGGTTATGAGAGCCAAGGAGCAGCAGGATGAATTCAACATAAAGTTATTACAGAGCTTGAAAAAAATAGAAAAGAAATTGGATAAGGAGAGTGGCTCGAGCAAATTGTGAAGTCACAAGTCTCATGATGAGAAAAGAAAATCAAGAAGTGTTAGAAGACATCACCATCACTCCCCAAGGCATTCCAATAAGAGGGAACACAACATCTCAAGTCCATCCCCTATCAGGAAGCATAAGAGTTACGGGGTGGATGAACTACGAGGAGAAATAAAAAAAATCAAACCTCCTACTTTTGATGGTGAGCACAAGAAGGATGAAGATGCAGAGACATGGCTACTGGGCATGAGAAAGTATTTTCAATTGCATAATTATTCTTCTCATGTAGAGGGTAGAATTTCCATTTATCAACTCAAGGGAAAGGCATCCATGTGGTGGGATCAACTTGTGCAGGTGTAGCACATTAAAGAGAAAAGTGTTACTTAGAGGGAATTTAAGAGGTATTTTGAGAAGAAATACTTGACTAAGAGATACTATGACAAGAAAATGAAAGAGTTCTTTGAAATCAAGCTTGAAACTATGACCATTGATGAATATTAGAGAAGGTTTTTAGAACTATTGAAGTATGTCTCTTTCATCAAGGATGGGACAGTGAAGATTCAAAGGTGTTTGAGTGGATTGCCATCATTTATCAGTGACAAAATACAATATGATGATCCCAAGACATTGGAGGAGACCATAAGGCGAGATAAATTCCTATATGATCAACAAAAATCAAGGCCAACATTCCAAAAATCTTGGGAAGACAAAAATAAATTCAAGGTGGATCATAGGAAGAAGGGATATAAGCCACCATTCTTCACAAACAATACTCATGGACAACAAACTCCTAAAGAACCCAGAATGATTGACACAGAGAGTCAAAGGCCAAGGCAACCACCTATTCAATGTTGGGGTTGTAAAGGGGATCACATGTTCAAATATTGTCCTCACAGAGGTGAAAAAGGGAGGACTGTTCACAATGTACAACAAGCTGAAAAAATGGAGGACATGGGAAGAAAGGTACCTAGGATCTATGTGGCCCTAGACAACAAGCAAGCAGAGTATCAGTCACATATGATTGAAGTGGAAAGTATGATCAACAACCAAACCATGGCTATTTTAATTGATTCAGGAACTAGTCATAGTTATATAGATCCTAATATGGTGGAAAGTTTGCATTTGCCAAGAAGCAAGCATTGGAAATCTTGGTTTGTGAAGCTGGCTACAGGAACCAAAAGAAAAGTTAATGAGATGGTTAAGTCATGTCTTATGGATATGAATGGAATGAACACTTGGGAAAATTTGAACATCTTGCCTTTAGGTTCCTATGACTGTCTAATTGGGATGGATTGGTTGGACCAACATCATACTCTCCTAGACTATCATAACAAAGAATTTACTTGCTTGGATGAATAAGGGAAACTAAGGAAAGTGTAGGGAATTCCTAGGGCAGTAACCATCAGAGTGATTTCAACATTGTAGTTGAAGAAATGTTATAGAAAAGTCTGTCAAATATTTGCAGCTCATATGGAGGAGACGCCTAAAGATAAGGTGCCAAATTTGGAAGATTATGTAGTCCTGGAAGATTTTGAAGATGTGTTCAAGGAGGTACCAGGACTACCCCCAAGCAGGGACATTGATTTCTCTATAAATCTAATGCCTGGAGCAGCTCCAGTGTCAAAGAATCCTTACAGAATGAGTACACTAGAGCTGAAGGAGTTGCAAATGCCACTTGAAGAGCTTCTGAAGAAGGGTTATATACACCCAAGTGTGTCACCTTGGGGTGCCCTAGTCTTGTTTGTGAAGAAGAAAGATGGAACATTAAGATTGTGTATTTATTTCAGACAGTTGAATAAAGTGACTGTGAAGAACAAGTATCCTCTGCCAAGGATTGATGATTTCTTTAATCAATTGAAGAATGCAAATATCTTTTCAAAGATATATCTCAGGTCAGGATACCATCAGGTAAGGATTAAATAAGAAGATATCATCAAGACCGCCTTCAGGACAAGGTATGGTCATTATGAGTTGCTATTTGGGTTGTCAAATGTACCAGCTATCTTCATGTGCTTAATGAATGGTGTTTTCCAAGAATATTTAGACAAGTTTGTCATTATATTTTTGGATGACATTCTTGTATATTCTAAGTTAGAAGAAGTGGATGAGCATGATTTGAGGATGGTGTTGAAAGTATAAAGGAAGCATCAGTTGTATGCCAAATTGAACAAGTTCTCATTTTATCAGAAGCAAATTCACTATTTGGGACATATCATTTCAAAGGATGGGATAGCATTGGATCCTGAGAAGATAGAAGCCATTAGAGAATGGGTAGTGCCAAAGAATGTGACATAGGTCAGATCATTCATGGGTCTTGCAGGCTACTACATAAGTTTTATTGAAGGATTCTCAAAAATAGCACACCCAATCACTTCCTTGCAAAGAAAATGTGTGAAGTTTCAGTGGACATTGGATTGTGAGAAGAGTTTCCAACACTTAAAACAGTTATTAACAAGTGCTCCAATACTAAGGATTGCAGACCCAAATGAAGACTTCATTGTATGCATAGATGCATGTAAAGAAGGAATTGGTGGAGTCCTCAGTCAAAATGGGTTTTGTCATATGTTATGAATCAAGGAAGTTGAAGGAGCATGAAATAAACTATGCCATTCATGATTTG
>JASDQU010013928.1:224667-236949 GCA_032191745.1 Picea mariana | reverse complement strand
CTAAGAATGAAGATTAAACATCACACACATCCTTAGTAAGGTATGATGAAACAAAAATCCAAAATGAAAAGAACAATTATTTGATCATGTTTGATTTGTGATGAGGTTTGTGGTCAATATTATAGATATTTTGAACCAAATTTTAATATACTTATATATTTCTTTTCTTTACCATGATTATTTATTATCGTTAAAATCTGTAGCGAGTAAATACCATATGTAAATGTATAATTTTATGAAAGAGTGAATGGAAAGTTGGTTTAATGCACTAATTTTAATCAATAGCTAATAAACACAATTCAATTGGATTTATAAAATATGATATGAAACGTCGAGCAGCTAGAACAAAACAGAATTGTAAGATTTTGAATAAAATATCTCATGTTATCCTCACCATCATCGTCCTACCTTCGACATCTTTATTGTGTGAAGATAAAACAGTAGAAGATATAGACAAAAACAGAGTTGTAAGATTTTGTACTATGTTTCGAATAAAAGCATATTTAATCACAATTTTATTAATTATATTTTTTTAACTACTGGGACTAATTGCATAGCAGTTTATCTTTGTTTAGATATTGTTTTTTTTTTTAATGTTTTTTAAGCTATTTATAAAGCTTAATCATCATAAGTGTCAGCAAGTTATTTTAATGGTTGTAGGTTAAATGTTTTTGGTTTTTCTGCTATTATATTTTTTTTTAAGATATTTACGTCGAAAGGCGTATACCTATTGGTAATGGGCACAATTAATCATGTTTTAATCTAAAATTCTAATTTGATGGCTAACAATTAAAGATGTTGGAATATTCTTAGTAGTCCTCCCAAATCAATGAATGTGATTTACTCTTCATAATCTCCTTGTATTTTTGAATACATCCATTAAACTGTTTACTTTTTAACATTTACCTAATCATATTAAGAAATTACTATAGCACTATATGAATGCCACATTTAAATGATTAATGTTTAACATTACCACTTTTGGATTATTAACCACAAATTTCCTCACATGTCCCTGTGTTTTAACTGTCTGTGTGTTTCATATGTCTATGTGTTTCATATGCCTTTCAGCGTTCATCAGTCACCATTATGTGAGTGTGCTAGTTGTAGTCACAGATAGTTAGATTTGTAAATTTGAATAATTATTTTTATATAATTTAATGTTCAAAATTTTTTTACATGTTGAATTCTTTTTTTATTCAAAAATGAATTTTAAACAACAAAAAATAAATAATGATTTTGTACAGATTTATTTTATCTAATTCTAACCAAAAAAAAGGTCAAAACCTATAATAGTTAAACAACATCACAACAATTAGTGTCCATATTCTACCAGCCACCAATTATATTAATATTCATATTCTACTCATGTATAATAATGAATATTTTCCAACACTTAATTATATTAATATTTATTACTAATTTTTTAATATATTTTACGAACGTTTATAGATAAAAAATAATTATTTTATTACTAATTTTTTCATAGATTTTACTTTAAAGGCTTTTATTTAAAGGTGAAATATATTATTATTAAGATAGTGAGGATTACCCAAAATTTAACAATTATAAAAAAAATTACAAAAGCGTTACCAATTAAAGAGTAGATTTTACTTTAAAAGCGTTTATTTAAAAGTGAAATATATTATTATTAAGATAGTGAGGATTACTCAAAATTTAACAATTATAAAAAAAATTATAAAAGCATTACCAATTAAAGGGTAATTAATGCTCTTTAGAAACAATTAGGCAAAGATTTTGGTCGATATAGTGTAATGCATACCAACTCATATAACAAGATAATCTAATAGTATTAAGCTTATTATTAGAGGGTTTAAAATTATTTTGTTTGGTTGGATTGGGTAACTATGTATTTTGGAATGGACAATTATTTATTAATTAAATAAAATTTAAAAAAAAATAGAAAAAAAAATAAATACTTAAAGTATTGGTATATATAAATGTGGGTTAAATAGTAATTTTTTGTTGGAATATTTGGATTATACAAACGTAATCATTCAAATATATATTTAGATTTAATCATTTTTCACATGACTCCTTAATTATATGGATAATGACTGTCATGTTCAAATTTTTATAAGGGCAATCAATTATGAGGGGACCATTTGTATATGTAATCATGTTGCTCTCCACCAAGTTATAATAAATATTAATTTATTTTTAAGGTTACCTCTAAGTCAGCATTAAATTGGTGTATGAAATCTCCTTATTTGTGGGACATGGAACACCTTTCGATAGAGATTTGACTTCTAAAAGCTATAAAAATATACATACTCTTTGAATTTAAACATATAATCTTCAAAAACACAATTCAATTGGATTTATAAAATCTTGATATGATACGTCTAGCAGCTAGAACAAAACAAAATTGTAAGATTTTGAATAAATATCTCATGTTATCCTCACCATCATCGACCTACCTTGATATCTTTATTGTGTGAAGATAAAACAGTAGAAGATATAGACAAAAACAGACTTGTAAGATTGTGTACTATGTTCAGAATAAAGGCATATTTAATCACAATTTTATTAATTATACTTTTTGATCTACTAGGACTAATTGCATAGCAGTTTATCCTAGTTTAGATATTGTCTTTTTTTTTTAATTTTTTTTAAGCTATTTACAAAGTTTAATCATCACAAGTGTCAACAAGTTATTTTAATGGTTGTAGGTTAAACGTTTTTGGTTTTTCTGTTGTTATATTTTTTTTTAAGATATTTACGTCGAAAGGCGTATACCTATTGGTAATGGGCACAATAAATCATGTTTTGGCACAATTAATCATGTTTTAATCTAAAATTCTAATTGGCTAACAATTAAAGATGTTGGAATATTCTTAGTCGTCCTCCCAAATCAATGAATGTGATTTACTCTTCATAATCTCCTTGTATTTTTGAATGCATCCGTTAAATTGTTTATTTTTAACATTTACCTAATCATATTAAGAAATTACTATAGCACTATATGATTGCCACATTTAAATGATTAATGTTTAACATTACCACTTTTGGATTATTAACCACAAATTTCCTCACCTGTCCCTGCTCAGGCGTACGCGTTTCATATGCCTTTCTGCGTTCATCCGTCACCATTATGTGACTGTGCTAGTTATAGTCACAGATCGTTAGATTTGTAAATTTGAATAATTATTTTTATATAATTTTAATGTTCAAAATTTTTTTCAACATGTTGAATTCTTTTTTTATTCAAAAATGAATTTTAAACAACAAAAAATAAATAGTGATTTTGTACAGATTTATTTTATCTAATTCTAATAAAAAAAAAACTCAAAATCTATAATAATTAAATAACATCACAACAATTAGTATTCATATTCTACTAGCCACCAATTATATTAATGTTCATATTCTACTCATGTATAATAATGAATATTTTCCAACACTGAATTATATTAATATTTATTATTAATTTTTTAATATATTTTACCATGTTTATAGATAAAAAATAATTATTTTATTACTAATTTTTTCATAGATTTTACTTTAAAGGCGTTTATTTAAAGGTGAAATATATTATTATTAAGATAGTGAGGATTACCCAAAATTTAACAATTATAAAAAAAAATTATAAAAGCATTACCAATTAAAGGTTACTTTAAAAGCGTTTATTTAAAGGTGAAATATATTATTATTAAGATAGTGAGGATTACTCAAAATTTAACAATTATAAAAAAAATTATAAAAGCATTACCAATTAAAGGGTAATTAATGCTCTTTAGAAACGATTAGGCAAAGATTTTGTTCGATATAGTGTAATGCATACCAACTCATATAACAAGATAATCTAGTAGTATTAAGCTTATTGTTAGAGGGTTTAAAATTATTTTGTTTGGTTGGATTGGGTAACTATGTACTTTGGAATGGACAATTATTTATTAAGTAAATAAAATTTAAAAAAAAAAACAGAAAAAAAATAAATACTTAAAGTATTGGTATATAAAAATGTGGGTTAAATAATAATTTTTTGTTGGAACATTTGGATTATACAAACGTAATCATTCAAATATTTAGATTTAATCATTTTTCACATGACTCCTTAATTATATGGATAATGATTGTCATGCTCAAATTTTTATAAGGGCAATCAATTATGAGGGGACCATTTGTATATGTAATCATGTTGCTCTCCGCCAAGTTATAATAAATATTAATTTATTTTTAAGGTTACCTCTAAGTCAACATTAAATTGGTGTATGAAATCTCCTTATTTGTGGGACATGGAACACCCTTTCAATAGAGATTTGACTTCTAAAAGCTATAAAAATATACATACTCTTTGAATTTAAACATATAACCTTCAAAAACACAATTCA
Source organism: Picea mariana (assembly GCA_032191745.1). Taxonomy (NCBI): domain Eukaryota; kingdom Viridiplantae; phylum Streptophyta; class Pinopsida; order Pinales; family Pinaceae; genus Picea; species Picea mariana. Next base: position 232,594 of record JASDQU010013928.1, on the reverse strand, counting down.
ATTGGATTTATAAAATCTTGATATGATACGTCGAGCAGCTAGAACAAAACAAAATTGTAAGATTTTGAATAAATATCTCATGTTATCCTCACCATCATCGACCTACCTTGATATCTTTATTGTGTGAAGATAAAACAGTAGAAGATATAGACAAAAACAGACTTGTAAGATTGTGTACTATGTTTCGAATAAAGGCATATTTAATCACAATTTTATTAATTATACTTTTTGATCTACTAGGACTAATTGCATAGCAGTGTATCCTAGTTTAGATATTGTCTTTTTTTTTTAATTTTTTTAAGCTATTTACAAAGTTTAATCATCACAAGTGTCAACAAGTTATTTTAATGGTTGTAGGTTAAACGTTTTTGGTTTTTCTGTTGTTATATTTTTTTTTAAGATATTTACGCCCAAAGGCGTATACCTATTGGCAATGGGCACAATTAATCATGTTTTAATCTAAAATTCTAATCTCATGGCTAACAATTAAAGATGTTGGAATATTCTTAGTCGTCCTCCCAAATCAATGAATGTGATTTACTCTTCATAATCTCCTTGTATTTTTGAATGCATCGTTAAACTGTTTACTTTTTAACATTTACCTAATCATATTAAGAAATTACTATAGCACTATATGATTGCCACATTTAAATGATTAATGTTTAACATTACCACTTTTGGATTATTAACCACAAATTTCCTCACCTGTCCCTGCTCAGGCGTACGCGTTTCATATGCCTTTTAGCGTTCATCCGTCACCATTATGTGACTGTGCTAGTTATAGTCACAGATCCTTAGATTTGTAAATTTGAATAATTATTTTTATATAATTTTAATGTTCAAAACTTTTTTCAACATGTTAAATTCTTTTTTTATTCAAAAATGAATTTTAAACAACAAAAAATAAATAATAATTTTGTACAGATTTATTTTATCTAATTCTAATAAAAAAAAAAACTCAAAATCTATAATAATTAAACAACATCACAACAATTAGTATCCATATTCTACTAGCCACCAATTATATTAATGTTCATATTCTACTCATGTATAATAATGAATATTTTCCAACACTGAATTATATTAATATTTATTACTAATTTTTTAATATATTTTACCATGTTTATAGATAAAACATAATTATTTTATTACTAATTTTTTCATAAATTTTACTTTAAAGACATTTATTTAAAGGTGAAATATATTATTATTAAGATAGTGAGGATTACCCAAAATTTAACAATTATAAAAAAAAATTATAAAAGCATTACCAAATTAAAGGGTAGATTTTACTTTAAAAGCGTTTATTTAAAGTTGAAATATATTATTATTAAGATAGTGAGGATTACTCAAAATTTAACAATTATAAAAAAAATTGTAAAAGCATTACCAATTAAAGGGTAATTAATGCTTTTTAGAAACGATTAGGCAAAGATTTTGGTCGATATAGTGTAATGCATACCAACTCATATAACAAGATAATCTAGTAGTATTAAGCTTATTATTAGAGGGTTTAAAATTATTTTGTTTGGTTGGATTGGGTAACTATGTACTTTGGAATGGACAATTATTTATTAAGTAAATAAAATTTAAAAAAAAATAGAAAAAAAATAAATACTTAAAGTATTGGTATATATAAATGTGGGTTAAATAGTAATTTTTTGTTGGAACATTTGGATTATACAAACGTAATCATTCAAATATTTAGATTTAATCATTTTTCACATGACTCCTTAATTATATGGATAATGATTGTCATGCTCAAATTTTTATAAGGGCAATCAATTATGAGAGGACCATTTTTATATGTAATCATGTTGCTCTCCACCAAGTTATAATAAATATTAATTTATTTTTAAGGTTATCTCTAAGTCAACATTAAATTGGTGTATGAAATCTCCTTATTTGTGGGACATGGAACACCCTTTCGATAGAGATTTGACTTCTAAAAGCTATAAAAATATACATACTCTTTGAATTTAAACATATAACCTTCAAAAACACAATTCAATTGGATTTATAAAATCTTGATATGATACGTCGAGCAGCTAGAACAAAAGAAAATTGTAAGATTTTGAATAAATATCTCATGTTATCCTCACCATCATCGACCTACCTTGATATCTTTATTGTGTGAAGATAAAACAGTAGAAGATATAGACAAAAACAGACTTGTAAGATTGTGTACTATGTTTCGAATAAAGGCATATTTAATCACAATATTATTAATTATACTTTTTGATCTACTAGGACTAATTGCATAGCAGTTTATCCTAGTTTAGATATTGTTTTTTTTTTAATTTTTTTTAAGCTATTTACAAAGTTTAATCATCACAAGTGTCAACAAGTTATTTTAATGGTTGTAGGTTAAACGTTTTTTGTTTTTCTGTTGTTATATATTTTTTTAAGATATTTACGCCGAAAGGCGTATACCTATTGGCAATGGGCACAATTAATCATGTTTTAATCTAAAATTCTAATCTGATGGCTAATAATTAAAGATGTTGGAATATTCTTAGTCGTCCTCCCAAATCAATGAATGTGATTTACTCTTCATAATCTCCTTGTATTTTTGAATGCATCTGTTAAACTGTTTACTTTTTAACATTTACCTAATCATATTAAGAAATTACTATAGCACTATATGATTGCCACATTTAAATGATTAATGTTTAACATTACCACTTTTGGATTATTAACCACAAATTTCGTCACCTGTCCCTGCTCAGGTGTACTTGTTTCATATGGCTTTCGGCGTTCATCCGTCACCATTATGTGACTGTGCTAGTTATAGTCACAGATCGTTAGATTTGTAAATTTGAATAATTATTTTTATATAATTTTAATGTTCAAAATTTTTTTCAACATGTTGAATTCTTTTTTTATTCAAAAATGAATTTTAAACAACAAAAAATAAATAGTGATTATGTACAGATTTATTTTATCTAATTCTAATAAAAAAAAAACTCAAAATCTATAATAATTAAATAACATCACAACAATTAGTATCCATATTCTACTAGCCACCAATTATATTAATGTTCATATTCTACTCATGTATAATAATGAATATTTTCCAACACTGAATTATATTAATATTTATTACTAATTTTTTAATATATTTTACCATGTTTATAGATAAAAAATAATTATTTTATTACTACTTTTTTCATAGATTTTACTTTAAAGGCGTTTATTTAAAGGTGAAATATATTATTATTAAGATAGTGAGGATTACCCAAAATTTAACAATTATAAAAAAAATTTATAAAAGCATTATCAATTAAAGGGTAGATTTTACTTTAAAAGCGTTTATTTAAAGGTGAAATATATTATTATTAAGATAGTGAGGATTACTCAAAATTTAACAATTATAAAAAAAATTATAAAAGCATTACCAATTAAAGGGTAATTAATGCTCTTTAGAAGCGATTAGGCAAAGATTTTGGTCGATATAGTGTAATGCATACCAACTCATATAACAAGATAATCTAATAGTATTAAGCGTATTTTTTTTTTATAAGTAAGAGTTTGTATTAAATATAAGAGTCCTTCTCAAAACCAGGATCCAGAGTACATTAACAGAGTTATTCGGTTGTAATTACTGAACTGCTCCATGAGGAGAAACCAGTTCAGCCAACCGTATATAGCAAGTGGCAAAACAAATTCTAACAGTACTGTAGAAAACTAGATTTTCAACTACCATGAGAGCCACTAGAACCAAAGTAAGGGATAAGTATAGTATAATCTGGAACATACTCGGGCAAGGTGCCAGGCCAGGGTTCCTCGATGACAGGTGTCCCGCCAGTCCATTGCATGTCCATTGCGCCATGGCTCTTGTCGTCGAGCCCTTGGATGCTGCCTTCCCTGGTGTCTGTTGCCGTTGCCGAAACTGCTATGTCCCTGGTGTCTGTTGCCGCTGCCGAAACTGCCATGTCGACTTCTCCTTCAATGCTTGCCATAGTCGCCTGCTGCGCGAGAGCACTCATGTCCTATGGATTGCCTGCCTTCCCCGCGGATGGCATACTTTCTTCGGTGGATGCGTGTTGCTGACTGCTCGCCTGACCACTGGAGTTCTCGGAAGAGTCACGAGAAGATTCAGGAGCGGCTAGGGGGGGGGTGGCTAGAAGCTGGAGGAGGATGGAAATGCGTCCCTCCATCTGTTGGACCCTGAACTGGAGATCATTCACCCCCTCACGGAGCTCGAAAACTAAGTCATGGAGAATGGCAGAGTGTTCATGCGACAGAGGGGGAGAAGGCGTATTTGAATTGTGATGAGGCCGACTGCGGCGTGAGGTCGGAGGAGAGGAGGAAAGCTTGTCCCGAGGAGAAGGCCACGCTAGTAACCAAGAAGTGTCAACAACAGCCATGGTGTCCCGTCCTGGAATGGAGGAGCCAGAGGGCGAGGAGGATGAGCGGGGGCGCCATGGGTGCCATGGAGAGCCTCGACGTGGTCGCATACGGAGGCGAGGCATGACGAGGCTCGGCTTCTGCAGAGGATCTACAGAGCCAAGGTGTAGGAGAAGAACTGCTTGAAAAACCATGAAAAACACAGAGCCGAAATCGAAACCACACCACCAAGCGAAACTGCCGGAAGGGTGCTGCATGGCGCGATGCATAGGAGCGGTCGAGAGGAATGGATTTAATGCTCCTGCCATCCTCTTTGAATGCGAATTAAGGCCCGGGGATGGTGGTTGCGTGGGGCACGAGCCGAGCACATGGCTCCGTGCCTCGCTGGCCTCCCCCTTCACCCACATTTGGCCAAGTGGCCCGCAATACCACCCCATCCAGGGGGTAGTATTAAGCTTATTATTAGAGGGTTTAAAATTATTTTGTTTGGTTGGATTGGGTAACTATGTACTTTGGAATGGACAATTATTTATTAAGTAAATAAAATTTAAAAAAAAATAGAAAAAAAATAAATACTTAAAGTATTGGTATATATAAATGTGGGTTAAATAGTAATTTTTTGTTGGAACATTTGGATTATACAAACGTAATCATTCAAATATTTAGATTTAATCATTTTTCACATGACTCCTTAATTATATGGATAATGATTGTCATGCTCAAATTTTTATAAGGGCAATCAATTATGAGGGGACCATTTGTATATGTAATCATGTTGCTCTCCACCAAATTATAATAAATATTAATTTATTTTTAAGGTTACCCCTAAGTCAACATTAAATTGGTGTATAGGATCTCCTTGTTTGTGGGACATGGAACACCCTCTCGATAGAGATTTGACTTCTAAAATCTATAAAAATATACATACTCTTTGAATTTAAACATATAACCTCCAAAAACACAATTCAATTGGATTTATAAAATCTTGATATGATACGGCGAGCAGCTAGAACAAAACAGAATTGTAAGATTTTGAATAAATATCTCATGTTATCCTCACCATCATCGACCTACCTTCGATATCTTTATTGTGTGAAGATAAAACAGTAGAAGATATAGACAAAAACAGAGTTGTAAGATTTTGTACTATGTTTCGAATAAAGGCATATTTAATCACAATTTTATTAATTATACTTTTTAATCCATTGGGACTAATTGCATAGCAGTTTATCTTTGTTTAGATATTGTCTTTTTTTTTTAATTTTTTTAAGCTATTTACAAAGTTTAATCATCACAAGTGTCAGCAAGTTATTTTAACGGTTGTAGGTTAAACATTTTTGGTTTTTCTGCTGTTATATATTTTTTTAAGATATTTACGTCGAAAGGCGTATATCTATTGGCAATGGGCACAATTAATCATGTTTTAATCTAAAATTCTAATCTGATGGCTAACAATTAAAGATGCTGGAATATTCTTAGTCGTCAATGAATGTGATCTACTCTTCATAATCTCCTTGTATTTTTGAATGCATCCGTTAAACTTTTTACTTTTTAACATTTACCTAATCATATTAAGAAATTACTATAGCACTATATGAATGCCACATTTAAATGATTAATGTTTAACATTACCACTTTTGGATTATTAACCACAAATTTCCTCACCTTTTAACTGTCTGCGCATTTGATATGCCTTTTGGCATTCATCAGTCGCCATTATGTAATTGTGCTAGTTGTAGTCACAGATCGTTAGATTTGTAAATTTGAATAATTATTTTTATGTATAATAATAAATATTTTCCAACACTTAATTATATTAATATTTATTACTAATTTTTAATATATTTTAAAGACATTTATAGATAAAAAAATATTATTTTATAACTTTTTCATAGATTTTACCTATAAAGGAGTTTATTTAAAGGTGAAATATATTATTATTAAAATAGTGAGGATTACCCAAAATTTAACAATTATAAAAAAAATTATAAAAGCATTACCAATTAAAGGGTAGATTTTACTTTACAGGCGTTTATTTAAAGGTGAAATATATTATTATTAAGATAGTGAGGATTATCCAAAATTAACAATTATAAAAAATTTTATAAAAGCATTACCAATTAAAGGGTAATTAATGCTCTTTAGAAACAATTAGGCAAAGATTTTGGTCGATATAGTGTAATGCATACCAACTCATACAACAAGATAATCTAGTAGTATTAAGCTTATTATTAGAGGGTTTAAAATTATTTTGTTTGGTTGGATTGGGTAACTATGTAATTTGGAATGGATAATTATTTATTAATTAAATAAAATTAAATATTAAAAATAGAAAACAAAATGAATATTTAAAGTATTGGTATATATAAATGTGGGTCAAATAGCAATTTTTTGTTGGAACATTTGGATTATACAAACGTAATCATTCAAATATTTAGATCCAACCATTTTTTACATGACTCCTTAATTATATGGATAATGATTGTCATGCTCAAATTTTTATAAGGGCAATCAATTATGAGGGGACCATTTGTATATGTAATCATGTTGCTCTCCACCAAGTTATAGTAAATATTAATTTATTTTTAAAGTTACTCCCAAGTCAACATTAAATTGGTGTATGAAATTTTCTTATGAGACATGAAACATCATCTAGATAGAGATTTGATTTCTAAAATCTATGAAAATATACATACTTTTTGAATTTAAACATATAACCTTAAAAAAACACACATATTCTTAATTATTAAATCAATATTCATATTATACTCATAAATTACTTATAATCACTAAAAATCCAATATATTAAGATTTATCATTATTTCAATGTATAATAATAATGACGACTATTTTCCACCGCTACATCGTTATCACGATGCACTTTGAAAATGCCCATGTCAAAATAAATTATTGGAGCGTTTATTACTTTGGTTGTTTATTATTGGAGGCTTAAAAATTATTTGTTTGCTTGCAATGGATAACGACACGCTTTGAAAAAATGGGTCAAAAGGAAACATGGTTACTATTTTAATTTTAATTTTATCAATCCTTCATTTTGTTTTATTTTTTAAAACTATGTAAACTTTATTTCATCATGATGTTGTTTGCAAAACTTTGATTACGGATTAATTATATACTTAATAAAAGTCGGTCATTAATGATTTCATGCTAGTGCATCGGGGAACATTCCTTGGACATCAAGGGGACCAAGAGTCTATAAAAACATTCACCATTATGTTTGTTCATCATTATTTTAATGTTAATATAGTAAATAAAATGGCTAGTACATATCGTACAAGGTTCTAGGCCTAAATGGATTCTCCAATGAAACGTCACAAGGCCATAAAAATTAAAAATACTTTGAATTAAATCTTATTAATTTATAAATAAAATGGTTTATTACATACAATATATAAGAAAATATTAAATATAACATTAAATAAATTTAATATAATAAAATAAATATATTTTATATAATTTTTTTTGTTTTCTTGTAAAAAATAATACTGTTTTAATAGATTTTCCATTAAAATGTTTAGAAACGTTTATTGGTAAAATACATTATTATTAAAATATA
>JASDQU010013928.1:211026-223346 GCA_032191745.1 Picea mariana | reverse complement strand
CACTAAAAATCCAATATATTAAGATTTATCATTATTTCAATGTATAATAATAATGACGACTATTTTCCACCGCTACATCGTTATCACGATGCACTTTGAAAATGCCCATGTCAAAATAAATTATTGGAGCGTTTATTACTTTGGTTGTTTATTATTGGAGGCTTAAAAATTATTTGTTTGCTTGCAATGGATAACGACACGCTTTGAAAAAATGGGTCAAAAGGAAACATGGTTACTATTTTAATTTTAATTTTATCAATCCTTCATTTTGTTTTATTTTTTAAAACTATGTAAACTTTATTTCATCATGATGTTGTTTGCAAAACTTTGATTACGGATTAATTATATACTTAATAAAAGTCGGTCATTAATGATTTCATGCTAGTGCATCGGGGAACATTCCTTGGACATCAAGGGGACCAAGAGTCTATAAAAACATTCACCATTATGTTTGTTCATCATTATTTTAATGTTAATATAGTAAATAAAATGGCTAGTACATATCGTACAAGGTTCTAGGCCTAAATGGATTCTCCAATGAAACGTCACAAGGCCATAAAAATTAAAAATACTTTGAATTAAATCTTATTAATTTATAAATAAAATGGTTTATTACATACAATATATAAGAAAATATTAAATATAACATTAAATAAATTTAATATAATAAAATAAATATATTTTATATAATTTTTTTTGTTTTCTTGTAAAAAATAATACTGTTTTAATAGATTTTCCATTAAAATGTTTAGAAACGTTTATTGGTAAAATACATTATTATTAAAATATAAAAATTTACCCTCAGTTTATTAAAGTAACTCATATTTTAGTAATTTTAAAAATATTTGTTCGCTTGAAATGGGTAACGATGCACTTTGAAAATACCCTATCAAAATAAAGTATGCTTTATTATTTTAATGTTAAAAACCTTTGATTTCGGGACACTTTGAAAACCACATAAACTTGATTTCTTCGTGATGTTGTTTGCATAACTTTGATTAAGGATTAATTATATCAACGGTTACACTTTACTCAATCAAAGTGGGCCTTTTATGATTTCATAGTAAGTGGGAGGTTTTAATGATGGTAATAGTACTCTCCAATGTGAATTTATGATTGTGATTTGTGAATTTGTGATTTACTTTATAGATTTTAAATTCTCACATTTTTGTTTAGGTTTGAAATTCGGTTTATTTGTTAGGGCGTGGTTTGTAAGTTCTGGGTTTCTTCATTCTAGGTTTTTTTGGTGACAATTGACGAGAGCTTTGTACGGTTTCTTCATCCTAGGTCTTTTTGGTGACAATTGACTAGTGGTTTATACGGTTTCTAGACTCTAGGTTTTCTTGGTGACAATTGACGAATTTACGGATTCTCTTAATAAAAAAAAACTTTAATTTCTCTAATCCCATCATTGCCATCATCAAAACTACATCATCCAGGTCATGTGTTTTCAAGTAGCACCTAGTCTTAATTCCATACATAAAACTAATATTATCCTTTATTAGACTTTAATTTCTTAACCATAAGACATTATGATTTTTTTTCCTAAAAACACTTAACAAATATAATTCTATAATTATGTTTTTGTCTATAATATATTTAAAAATAAATTAAATAAGTTTTAATAAATTATTTATAAATTTTAAATTAAATTTTATATAAAATTAATATATATTAATTTATACATATTAATTTTATAAAATTAATGGGAAAGAGAACATCCATGAGTGACGTCACCAGACCTTTGTCCCGTTGATCTCAGTGGGAAAGAGTTGGAACATTAAACGATGAGGAAAGAATTGAACTCCTTTCCAAGGACTATAGATCCAAGCGGGGGAATATGTCTCTGGATAGAACTACTAGTGGGTAGAGCTCGTCTATTTCATAAAGTATTTTTAATTGCAATTGGCACATCATCATCATCGTGTGTTTTCGAAGTAAGCAGTCAGTCTACTTGTTGGAACCAAGGGGATAATCAGCAGTTATAAATGCATACTTGAGAGTTTAATATTATGTATAAGTTGGTTTTTAAAAAAAATTAAAATTGGACTCTTGACTCAATAAAAGTTGGTTTTTTATGTTTTCATAGTAAAGGGTTTTTATATACCAATTTGGTGTGGTTTAATCGTGATTAAAAAAATAGATTATTATTATTATTATTATTAATTATGGTAATAGTACTCAAATTTTTGTTTAGGTTTGAAATTGAATTTATTTGTTTTGACATCCATCATAATTATATTTAGTTCATTCTATAATCTATTTTTTCACATTTTATAATAAATATTTGATTAATTTGGATAAATCTTATGACACAATGATTTTAATTTGTATCTCTAATTTCTTAGAATATTTTGGTTTTACTTTTTTTTCTTTTTTTTCGTAACTTAAATGTTATATATTATGTTATTATTCATTACCCTTTTATTTATAATATCTAATATTTTGTGATCTATGCTCTTCCTTATTTATCTAATGATACCCCTAATTCCATAAAATTAAACTTCCTTATATACTTTTACTTATTTTCTCTCCAAACTATCCGTTCCCCTCCCATCATCCTCGTTACTTATTTTCTCTCAAAACTATTCGCCCCCCCTCCCATCATCGTCTTTGAACATTGAACATAATCTCAATGTTTCCAAATAATAATTCATTAATATTCATGATTGTTACAAAGGAAAGAAAGAAAGTGAATATCACCGCATCCTATAGTTATCTAGGCATGTTTTATTACATCAACATATTTTATGTCTCTTACTTATCAAAGTCAATTCAACTTAGGTTATGTTTATATAGACCTTTTGGAGAGGACATGCTCTCATCTTCCATTTCAAGGGGTCCAATGTAAGATCAAATTTTTACATAAGTTTATATCTTTAACTCTATTATATGGATGTGAGATTTGGTTTCCTACACTTCAACACATATAATGATCCTATGTTGAGTCTTAGTTTCAATGTTTTTTAAAGGCATTAGATTTAAGAGATTAGTTTTTCATGTTTTTTTTAGAGTTCAAGGTTTTCTTGTTTATCATTAAGGATTTATTTTACATTATCATCTTTATGCATTGAATTTTTTACCTAATTATTTTATGTATCATTAAGCAAAGATATCACTTTCTTACATTTTAGTATTCCATGCATTTGTCTAAGTTCAAATACCGACACTCTCGATATGTAGGGGTATGATTCTTATTAACTTTCTTGACTTGAATATTGACATTATTATGCCATGTAGCATATGTATCCTTAATGTTGATGTATTTAAAAGAGATATCCATTAAATAATTGTGAAAAATATTTACAAACTATATTTGAGGCAGGGATAATTTTAAGCATGGAAATTTATCTTAGAATTTAGAAACTTTGATGAATCTTATTAGTTCTTAATATGCAAACTATAAAATGTTTGGCAATATTTTTGTAAAAATATTCAAATTTCTAAGGATTTTATATATTTTCTATAAAATTTGGACAATTTTGAAGGTAAAATAATTTTATTTTATAGAATTTGGGCAAATCACTTTTAGAAAAAAATGGAAATTGGTGAATCTTTTTTTTTGGAGAAAGCATGGAAAATTAGCGCATGGGTGATATAGAGCCCCTAAAATTTTCCATGATTTGAGGTATACTTGTATTTTACCAGAACACTTATTATAATTTTCATCATTATTTCTAAATTGGGAAGGAACAATTTACCATTTGTTCTCACTAGCTAAGGATAGAGATTAATCATCACATACATTGTAACAAATGGGTATGTAGCTGCTTCCAAAATAATAAAAACACTTTATTTTATCATTTTTTGTTTGATATGAGATTTGTGGTAGATGTCTTCATACTCTAAAATCCTAAATTCATTAGGATGACTATGAATGTTTACTTCTCTAAGTCCCTCTCAAACAAAGAATTAATTTACTTTCCTAATTTTTAATTTTTTTATTTAGACACTCCCTTTCTCTTTTTTATCTCATATTTTCAAAATACCATTCACTTGATTTAATCACTACCACCAAGCTATATTAATATTCATATTCTACTCTAGGGGTGACAGGTGTGGAAGGGAGTCGTCATGATCCCGAAGGTAATATGATGGCTTATTATGTATGGGGGCTTGGAAATATATCAAATAATCTTATTGAGGCCTATTCATTGTGGATGGGTTTGTGCATTGCAAAGGAAGTGTTAGAATGTGCTCGTTTAACCATAGACAATATCACTATTTTCACCCAACCATAGGTCGAAGCCACCCCCGAGCACCTTGACCTTGATGGAGAGAAGAATCCTGGTAGCAAATCAATGGCTGAGCAAGGCTAATGCACCAAGCAAGAAGTAACCAAAGTTGATCAGAGAGTTCAAACCAGAAAGATAGAAACTATAGACTTCAGAATTGGCAGCAACACCTTCTCCAGGACTTGTGCACAAGTGTCTCTCTGCGATTCTGAGAGTTGTGTGTAAAGTGAAGACTGGCGCCCTATATTTATACTAGTTCTGACAAGGTGCCTGGGCCGAATTCTCATTCTGGGTACTAATGAATTCATATTAATTATCTCTCTTAGCCGACATCTCTTCTAGGGTTACATTCACTTCTTTTCTTGCTTCCAGAGTATTCTAATCTTGGCAAAGGTCACAATGGAGGTTGATACCTCCCAAAGCTACCATAATATCAACACTCCCTCCTAGCTAGGGAGGTATAACTGATAATGGTCTTGAGCACAAACAGACCATTCAACTGGTAGCATCATTATATCCACACAGGCTAATTAAATCACAAGCACCGTCATTATTATCCAACTGGATAATCTCCATGACAACTGGTACAATGTCAACTGATAGAACACAATTGTGTTTATCCATCGTAGTACACAACTACTCAATCTGTGATACATAGTCACAAATAGTGGAACATATCCACCACAATAGCATATCTCTATTGTCTGGAGACATACAGTCTCCATAGTAATCATATCCACTGATATCAACCTACACAGAAACAATGTTATGATATAAACTAAGTCATTTGGGCCATTCTTCCACTCACATCTATGAGATCTGGAAGAGCATCTACCCTCGGAGTAGAACATCAATGATGGGCTATCTAGACTATTCTTCTCAAGAAAGGAAGAATATTTGTCTTGATTTTTGAGCCTAGACCATTCCCTATCCGGGCCATTCCTCCGACACTAAACAAAGTGCATCTTGGAGAGAATGAATCTTCCCTAGGGAATGTTTGTCCCTGATTGTTGAACCTGGACCATTCACCTATTTGGGCCATTCCTTCAACACTAAACAAAGTGCAACCTGGAGAGAATGAATTTGCCCTAGGGAATGATTGTCTAGACCATTTCCTAAGGAAATGACTGTCCTGCACCAACCTCCAAAATGGACCATTCTTCAAAGCTTCTCACAACTGTGAGCTTCGAAAGAATGACTTTCTGGCGAGGCAGACTAGTGTTCTTGACCACTACTGAGAGTGACCGTCAAGAAGAGAGACTGTCCTAGACCATTTCCCAAGTTAACCACAAGGGAAATCATTGTTTATGGTACATCAGAAATCCATCGAACCATTTTCATTACAAAAATGATCATTCGATCTGGACCATTTTTCGAACTGGAAAATGCTTGTCCGTCAGAAATCACAATCACTTTCCGAACTAGAAAGGAACTGCCCAAGCTAGATCATTTTTCAAACTTGAAAATGACTATCCTCAAATCAATGACATGTTAGTTCTCCCTCCCAACCTAGAGAGTCTCTTCCCATTCAACTAAGGGATTTATTTCCACAGTCCCCAATTTGTCTCAGAAATATGCAAACTTTATTCTGGATAGAGGCTTTGTCATGACTGTTGTCTGCTCATCTGTGGGGATATATTGGAGCTTTAGTTCTCCTTCCTGGAATTTATCTCAAATAAAGTATTATTTGATCTCAATGTGTTTCGACCATTCATGAAACACTAGGTGTTCTGATAGCCTTATACAACTCTGATTGTCACAGTGTATTATGGTTGAATCTGGAACCTGATTAAATAATCAATAAATCATATTTCTCAGCCATATTGCTTTTGTGCATGCCTCACAAGCTTCGATATATTTTTCTTCTGTTATGCTGAGTGCTACAGACTTTTGCTTCTTGCTACCCCAAGATATCATAGCGGAGCCCAAGCTGAAACACATCCATGAAGTACTCTTTCTGTCTTCTACACTTCCTGCCCAATCTAAATATGTGAATCCATGAAGTTGTATATCACTGGATGTTGTATATCTTAAACCATAGTTTAGTGTCCCACGGATATACCTTAGAACATGCTTTGCAACTGTCCAATGCTCATGTCTAGGTTCTACTTGGAACTAGCTTAGTGTGTTCATGGAAAAGAAAATGTCTGGTCAAGTATTTACCAAATACATCAATGACCCAATCAATTGTCGATATAGTGATGGATCTACTAGATCAGAATTTGAATCTCTTACTTTTCTTATATCTGTGGTCATAGGAGTGTCCATGGATTTGCAATCCATCATTCCAAACTTCTAAAGAATCTTTATTGCATACTTTCCTTGTCCAAGGAATACTTCACCACGCTTCTGCCATACTTCTAGTCCCAAGTAATAGTGCATGAGACCAAGATCTTTCATATCAAACTCATAAGCTAGTTCCTTTTTTCACTGGATGATGAGAGACTCTTCACCTGTTAGGAATAGATCGTCAACATATAGCAGTAGAATCACAGGTGCATTTTTCATGACTTTGTAGTAAATATTTGGATCTGCATTACTTTTGGAGAAACAAAGTCTCATTAGGTAGTTGTCTATTCTGGCATACCAAGCTCTTGAATATTTCTTGAGTCTATATAAATAATTCTTTAGTCTGCAAACATGAGTGTCTCTGGAATGTACTTCAAACCCTTGAGGTTGTTCAATGTATACTTCTTCTACGATTTCTCCATTGAGGAAAGTTATCTTTACATCCATCTGATGTAAACTCCATCCCATGGAAGCGAAAAGAGACATGATAGCTCTAATGGAAGTATATCTGGCAACCGAAGAAAATGTTTCATCATAGTCTTTTCCCTCCTTCTGGGAGAACCCTCTGGCTACGAACCTTGCTTTATATTTGTCCACGCTTCCATCTGCTACATGTTTGACCTTATATACCCATTTTGATGTTACTACTGATTTTTCTTTAGGTCTAGGCACAATTTCCCATACACCATTTTTCATGATGGACTGGTGTTCTTCTGTCATGGATTATTTCCATTGTTTCTTCTGAACTTCCTCTTCAAACGTGGTAGGTTCTTCATCTAGAAGCTTTGTCATACATGTTGCATAGCTAGAGAATCTTTTGGGCTTCTTACTTTTTCTTTTTTCTTCTTGTAGGGTAGCTTCAAGCCAAACTGGTCGTTTATTGGTCTTGGGTACAATGTTTGAATTAATGGTCTCACATGTTTGCATCGGATGATCAAGTTTTTATTTTTCTTCATTTTGATTTTCTAGAAGACATGTGCCTTCTTCAATATACTCTTCATACTCTTCTTCTTCTATAGTTTCTTCTATGGATTTCTTGAAAGCCATATTTTCATTGAAGGTCACGTCTCTGCTGGCTTCAATCTTATGTTGTTCCGGGATATAGATTCTATAGGCTTTGGATGATTCACTATATCCCACGAATACGCCCTTCTTTCCCGAGGGTTCTAATTTATTCCTTTTGTCCTTGGGAATGTGAAAGTAAACAGGGCATCCAAAGATTCTTAAATTTTCCACATTAGGTTTCTTTCTTGAGAAGGCTTCTTCTAGAGTCATATCTTTCAATATGTGGTGAGGATTTATGTTCTGAACATATATTGTTGTCATGGCTACTTCTCCCCATAAAAACATAGATAAACCTTGATCGTTTAGTAATGCCTTCACAGTTTCTTCAATAGATCTGTTCTTCTTTTCAGCTACACCATTTTGTTAAGGATTATGAGGAACAATCAGCTCCCTCCTAATCCCTGTCGATTTGCAAAAGGCAACGAATTCCTTGGATGTGTATTCTCCTCCATTATCTATTCTCAAGGTCTTGATTTTCTTATTTGTGAGGTTCTCTATCTCTACTTTGAGTTCTTGAAACTTGTTGAATACTTCATCCTTTGTCTTCAAGAGATATAACCAAGTCTTTCTTGAGTAATTATCTATGAAGATTAAGTAGTAAAGAGAACCTCCTAGAGATTTGACTGGCATCGGACCGCAAACATCTGAATGTATTAGATCTATAATCTCCTTAGATCTATTGTTGTTGCTTGGGAATGGTTTCTTGATATTCTTTCCAAGAACACATCCTTTGCAAATTTCTTCATGTGTAGACTATAATTCTGGTATTCCTTCAACCATATTTTTGAGAAAAGGTAATGTTTGATAGTTAATATGAGCGTACCTTCTATGCCAAAGTTCATTGGGATTGACTTCATCATGTACAAGAGCTTCATCATTTTGTTCTAGTAGTCTATATAGATTTCCTTCACGGGTTCCAATAACCCTAACATTGTCTATGCTGGAGTCTTTATGCCAAGACAACACTTTTCCATCTACGAAGGCTATTCTGTTTCCTTTGTCTTCTAGGAAAGATATGTATACAAGATTCTTTTCTAAACCAGGTACATATAAGGCATTGCTCAAATGAGCATTGTTACTTGTTTTCAACTTGATGGAGGCTTGTCCAATTCCTTTGACTGGGTAAGTGATTTTGTCTCCAAGCTCTACCTTGTGCGATGTCTTATTTTCATTTATATTGGAGAGTCTGGCTTGATCTCCTGTCATATGCCTAGAAGATCCACTATCAATTATCCACATGTCATCTTCAATCGTTCCTATGAGTGTTGAGTAGTATAGATGACTAGTCTTTTCATTCATGACTTCTGTTGACTGGTGACTGGTCATGCTTTGATCCAAAATTTCAAATTTGACGTTTCTGCCTTTTGAGAGTGCCAAGAGGTGCACTGGACTAAGGCGCACTTGAATACCTTCTTCTTGAGCGAGATGTTCCATCATAAGGTGTTGGATCAAGGTTTTAGGGTTTCTGCAGTTGCACCTGCTAGTAACCCTAGCAACAGTGCTTTGGTAACTACTCATGTTAGAAAACCCTAGCAACCGTTCTTCAACGAGCTTAGTATCCTTATGGCTATGCTTCCTTCCAATGGTTAGACTGAATGAAGGAGGTGTGGGCCCATAACCTGCTAGAATGTGCTTGTTTAACCATAGACAATATCACTATTGTCACCCAACCATAGGCCGAAGCCACCCTCGAGCACCTTGACCTTGACGAAGAGAAGAATCCTGGTATAAAATCAATAGCCAAGCAAGGCTAATGAACCAAGCAAGAAGTAACCAAAGCTGATCAGAGAGTCCAACCCAGAAAGATAGAAACTATAGACTTCAGAACTGGCGGCAGCACCTTCCCCAGGACTTGTGCACAAGACTGCCCAACTACAGTGTGCACAAGTGTCTCTCTGCGATTCTGAGAGTTGTGTGTAAAGTGAAGACTCCCGACCTGTATTTATATTAGTTCTGGCAAGCTGCCTGAGAAGACTTCTCATTCTGGGTACTAATTAATTCATATTAATTATCTCTCTTAGTCAACATCTCTTCTAGGGTTACATTCACTTCTTTTCTTTCTTCCAGAGTATTCTAATCTTGTCAAAGGTCACAATGGAGGTTGATACCTCCCGAAGCTACCATAATATCAACATGAAGTAGGTGTCAAACAATTAACAATTATGGGGGATTCGATGTTGGTTATTAGAGCCATGGTTACTCATGCAGTGCCAAGGGGAAATGCCTTGAGTTCCCTCATATCGAGGATTAAAGAATCAATTTCCAGTTTTGATCATATATCTTTCTTCCATATAAAGCATGAACTCAATGGAAATGTTGATCATTGCACCAAGGTGGCCTCCTAGCCTCCTCACTTAGCCTAGGTACGTTGATAAAAAACGGGGTATGTGGTTTTACCCTCATACCTCAATGAAATATGAGCATCGTATCATTCCAATTCACATTCAATGCAAGCTTAAAGAAGGACACATCAAAGGAAGGATGACATGTGGCTACTGCCAATCACACATATGAATTGTATGGAGGGGGGTGAGGTTATTCAATGTTGTATGTGTGAGCCATTGTTGAAATGTGGGATTGTGTTGAAAATGGGGAATCTCTGTTATGACAGACCCCCGACGATGAATGAGTTATCTTGGCATTTGTTGTTTCAATATGGCGTATTTGGAAGGGAGGTTGTTAAGGAATGAAGGTGGCAAGGTGGTATGAGGTGAAAGCTCAACGCAACCATATGAGACTGGATGTGTTTGTGGGTGGCGCATTTGGGAGGAGATGCATCTTCAATGTCGATACTTTCTATTACGTAGACCAGGAAACCCCTAGTTCTCTGGTTGTTTTTTCTTGTTGTTGTTTCGATTGATGTATATGACTCTGTCTTGATTTACCAAAATAACAGTCCTTTGTTCTTATTAGTTTTCAATAAGATTGGAATTGGTATTAATTCTCTGGGGATTTTTTGGTCGAGTTTCCCTTTAAGCATCTTTGTGTAAGGGTCCTTCAAGGTAGAGATGGACAATCTAGAGTGGAAGGAAGCTCAAGAAATTCTTCGCAAGCATGGAGAAATTACCCAAGATAACAACGATGTTTTCCTCCAAATCCTACAAAAATTTCAGAGCTAGAAAAAGCTAGCGTAACAAAAGATGCCAACATCATGAACATTCTCCTTCTACTAAAGCATATAATTGACTCACTAGAAGGAGAATGTCAACAACTCCACTCTCTGGTTCTTCCTTAGCATTTAGACTCTCTCTCTCTCTCTCTCTCTCTCTCTCTCTCTCTCTCTCCTCAAAGAATCATGGCTCTATAAATTCGTTATAGCATGACCTTAGGGAAGATGAAATAGTGGGTCAGTTCCATGATCCCATGGAGATGGAAAAAATAGGCTCCCCCCACTCTGTTGAGGGGCAAGAAGCTCAAGACAATGCACCTCCTTAATTCGTTTATTTTTTCACATAGTTATTTTTTTGGGTCAATTTGTAAAGCAAACTACTAACCGAAATACTTAAAATGCATATTTAAAAAAGGTTGTAGTGTTTATTGTTGTCATCTTCAATGCAACCTTTTCTTTTTAATAAATATATACTTTTATTTTTATTAAAAAATATGCATATTTTACTCATATACAATAAATAATAATGATTATTTATTTAACATTTACACATATATCAAACCATTAAAATGACATAAAATTCCTTTAAATACTCATAGAATGTGTATGAATGATGGTTAACTATAAGGCTTGGGTGTCGATGGATTCTCCACCTTGAAAACCTTGAAGTGAATCGTATGATTATTACATATAGTACAATACGTAATGGGTTCTCCAATAAATTTCACAAGGCCGTATAAATAAGAAAACCCTAAAGTGAATCTTATTAATTTATAGTACAAAATAAATATTAAATATTATTAATTTTTTTTTTCAAAAGTTAAAAAAATATGATTATATGAAATGATATTTTTTGTGGGATATTTATTGGTGAAAGATATTATCATTAAAATATTACGAATTATTCGAAATTAAAAAGATTATAATTGGTGTCTGAGACCGATCATCGCCAACCAAAAGAATCCTTAAAAAATATTATAAAAATATCGATATATCTGATATATTAAAATGGAAATTAATGATTACATGTTTTTGCATAAAAACAAAAATGGTTTGTTGAGTGTACTACAGCTAAATAGACTTAATAAAAGTCGGCAATTAATTATTCATTAAGCAAGCAAAACTCTTAAAAAAAAAAATAGGAGAAAAAGCGACTCTTTTATTGTAGGGATAATGATTGCCATAGTCAAATTTTTATATCAATAAACATTCATGGGATATCATGATATTATCCTTTCAAATATTATGAAATGATATTATCCTTTCAAATGCGTGGCTAACTTTTGCCTTTAGATTCATACCCAGAGTATCATGATTCATACCCAGAGTATCATCTATGATTGGACACACAACCTGAAGCGTTTAAGGCGGTGAGGTGGAAGAAATGGGACAAGGGAGAACTTGAAGGTTTGTTTGAATATAAGCTGTCATCCGGCGGGATAAGCAAGCCTTCACAGGACAAACAAAAACAAAAACAAAATAAGACTTTTCGACTGTGACCGCGAACGCGTCTGACATTATGTTCCTTGGAAAAACCACGACACCATCCATTCAAACAGCAATACAAACAGCAAGACGATCCCGATAATAATTACAAACAGCAATAAATTGGTTTATTCAAA
>JASDQU010013928.1:189976-210926 GCA_032191745.1 Picea mariana | reverse complement strand
TGCAGGTATTCTGGCAGCTAATTCCTGGTATAATCTATTCAGCGAAGAGTTTGTTGAGAAGCTGGGAGCGATTATTGTAAAACTTCACAAGAAAAGGGCCGAATGCAAAAGCCAGATGGAAAAGCAATCTGTCCCATAGGCTATTTTTAGCCTCGTGGACGTTAAAAATACTTTCATTTCATTTCATTTCATTATTATTATTAGGGACCACGTGTATACGCAATCATGTTGCTCGCTACTATCCATGACACATGTTCATCTCAATTGAATTATTTTATAAAATTGATGAATTGTACCACATTACAAGATTTTTGGGTAAACTAAGTTTATAGTATATTTTTTTAAAACAAATTATTTTTTAAATGTTTTTTTTTAAACAATAGTACGAGCTTTGGATTTCATAGGTTTCGTAGAAAACATTTTTTGAATGGTTTATAAAAACATTCATCATTATGTATGTAATAATGTTGGAAGAAAGGTTTATCAAAATTATTAAAGACACATTTTTATAAATGAAAAAAATATATTCTCTTTTAAAAATATTATTGAGTATCAAATAAATTTAAAATAAAATTATATGAAAATAATAAATATTGATAATAATATGTAATATATAGTAAAATAAGAAGTAGTAGTATTAAAATTAATGATAAAATGTTAATGGAGTTTGGTTGGTTGATGAAGCAATGACATTTTCTTTCACTCTACAAAGGCTCAAATCTCTTAAGAATATGTTTACCCCTCCCTCATGCAATGTTCAATATTATTTATAATATAATGATTATGATTGTAATCATAATTATCCTTTTAACCCTATGATTGTTGATGTAATCACCCTGTAAACACTCTGACCTTTTATGCACTATACTCCCTAACCCATATGGCCATTAACAAAATCATCATTGCCACAATATGACTCTAAACACACAAACCCTTTAACATAACTAGACCCCTAACCATTATCACATTGAACACATTATGCCTCCTAAGCAGTATGATCTTTGATAAAATCATCCCCAAACCACTATGACACTATACTCCTTGACTATTGTTTCCCTTTGATACACTCAACCCTTCACACACTATGAAGCCTAACAAACTATTCTCAAAATACACTGTAATCCCTCACAACTATTGATTATGGTTGGCCATATTGAACCACTAACCCTTAATACTCTAGTCTACTAATCGTCTAATACACTAGCCCATATTGACATATGTTGACTAACCTCCTAACCCGTTAAACCATATTCACATATGTTGATTAATGATGAATCAATCAACATAAAACACCATAACTCAATTAGCATCACTAGCCATTAACCCTTTATTATGGTGTTATACCACAAAATGCCACACCAATTTGCATTTGTGAGATGGCCTAGTCCATCCCTAGCTTGCAAAATCAAATCCCATTCTCCTTCATCAAAATCATCTAAAATCTGACGTCCTCGGCCATCAACCCCTGCCGGGTAACCTTACCTAAACAAATGTATTTTTTCTTTTCTGCCTTGATACCAATTTGTGACGTCCCCGACCATCAACCTCTGTCGGGTAATGCTACCTAAACAATTGTATCTTTTCTTTTCTTATTTGATACCAATTTGTAGCGTCCTCGACCCCAAACATGCCTAGCAACATCACTCCCCGACCACCCAGGTCGGGCCATGCTACTCCATAAACTATCATACTATAATACACACACACACACACACACACACACATAATGCAATTTTAACCAAACATAAACATTCTTTTCATACACATATTCTTGCGGAAGCGACAATAACACATACAAATTTAACAGATGACTTACATTCAACTATCACACAACATAATGTAGAAATAATAGTAAAAGCATACATGCAGTAATCACAGGAAAAACCCATAAATATAACAACACATATACAATACACAACATATAATCAAACTTAGAAATGGTACTTATCTTTTAATGGCAGTACACCAACTACGTGCAGACTTTCCACGAGCCTCCCAGCCTTAGACCATGTTGCTCATCATTCTCAGTAATGGGTCACCCCCGAGCTGGGACTAAACTCCACCGGGCAAGGGATTCCTAGGATAGGAAGGGACAACAGAACGTTGCACAGTACAACATGAAGGATTTCCTCCAAGGATCCACTTATGCCCACCACTCACATACTCTCATTCCCCACATGACTGTCCCACCCCAGGAGTGTACACCTTCACTATCACACAGTCCATCGACTACTCCACCTCCCTTCCAGGGCTTCAACAACAAGCCTGGCAGAATTCTCAAAGCTCTGTAGCTACTACTAGACTCCCTTTAGGAGAACTCACTCCCTCAACACACTCTCTCACTTGAAGAGAGTTGCTCACACTCTCTCACCTGGAGAGAGTTGCTCACAGGCCTGGCAGTCTTCTTTTTTTATCCACACTCTCTCACCTTGGAGAGTTACCCACGTGCCTGACAACCTGCCTCTTCAAACCAACTCTTAAGTCAACCAGGTAACCATAGTAGAAAACTCGAGTAAGGAAAGGGACAGTTCAACAATTTACACAGGTTCACGATGGTAAATGGTTCAACAATGGCGGAATTGGCCGACTACGTGCCTTCTCAGTGCATGAGTGAATCCCGGGAAACAGATGGCTCGCCTGGTCCCCATGCTGAGAGTGAACTCCTCAAAAAAATATGGCTTGAATGCTTCGTGTCCCCCTAACAATGGTGGTAATTCCCACATAAATCTGCATGCGTCCTGGGTGAATCTTGGCTCTCCAAGAGCACGTTCCTCTCCAATTGGAACTCGTTCCTCTCCCCAAAGGAACTTAGGATAACTTGGTTTATTTCCCCAAGGTTTAGTAATTTAAGGAAATACATTATAATATTCCCTTAGGTTAAGCCCTCAATCTTAGCCCCTTTTCCTAGTCTCTCAGCTCCCCTCCCTTACCCAGCCTAGTGGAGCTTAGTCCCCCATACTCTCTCTTTGTGATCGGTCTACACACAATGATGTTGTTTATATTAATAATATGAATATTTACATGTACGAAACAGACTCCTGGCCTTTAACGTCTAGGTCTCTGGCCTAATAAACACATAAGCCTCCAACTTATAATTACTTGGCGCACCAACCTTCAAAACATGTTACATTCATAATTATAATCGGGGCTCGGCCTTGGGATATTACAATTCCCTCCCCTTATTTTTGCACTGTCCACAGTGCTACTTATTTACATGACATCAACAAGATTTTCAAAATCTTCAAAAAGATACGGGTATTCTGCCCACATAGCATCTTTATGCTCCCATGTTGCATCCTCAGGACCGTACCAGGTCCACTGGACCTTTACAATCCCTATGGATCAATTCCATAGTTTCTTATTTTTTCGGTCCAGTATGCGCACCAGATGCACCTGAAAAACGATTTCTTGCTCCACCTGAATCACATTCCAATCAATAACATGATGAGCATCATGTATATATTTCTTAAGCAATGACACATGAAATACATTATGTATAGACATAGATGTAGGAAATGCAAGCATATAAGATACCAAACCAATCCTCTCTAGGATTTCAAATGACCTACAATATATGGTTGCCAACTTGGAACAGTTTCCTAGCTTCATGGAACTTTTGTTGGCTTTCACCTTCAAGAAAACATGATCACCCACTTTAAATTCCTTGTGAGTTTTGTTCTTGTCAGCATAGATTTTCTTCTTGTCTAGGGCAACCTTTAAATTCTGTTTAATCTTCAACATTTGCTATTCCATTTCCTTGAAAAACATTGGCCCAACCACTACTCTATCAGTTGGTTT
Source organism: Picea mariana (assembly GCA_032191745.1). Lineage (NCBI taxonomy): Eukaryota > Viridiplantae > Streptophyta > Pinopsida > Pinales > Pinaceae > Picea > Picea mariana. Next base: position 207,128 of record JASDQU010013928.1, on the reverse strand, counting down.
GTCCTAACTTACTAGGGTGTTGCATTTTCTCCCATAAAGTGCTTCAAACGGGCTTATCTTCAATGATGCTTGAAATCTATTGTTGTAGGAAAATTCTACCAAGTGCAGATAATATTCCCATCTGGATGGTTTGTTCATCACATACATTCTTAACATATCTTCTATTACTTGATTTACTCTTTCTGGTTTCCCATCAGACTCAGGATGATAAGCTGTGCTGAAGTTCAAATTTGTTCTGAACCCTTTGAATAACCCCTTCCAAAACTTTGAGGTAAACTTTGAGTCTCTGTCATACACAATTGTCTTGGCTATTTCATGCAAGCATGCTACTTCCCTCATATAAATATCAACAACATCAGTTGCCTTGTGAGTAGTTTTCTATAGCATCCCTCTGTTATGACAACCAAGCGACATATAACAAATCGTTTTTTTTTTTTTTTAAGTTGCATTAAGAAAATTAAAACCTCATAATAAAAGTCAACATCGTCGACACATCAATCACATATTACAAAACAATAATAATGATTTAATTACCCAAACGACACATTGTTGACACCTCGTCACCGTAAATCATGACACACCATTGATGTATTAACAATTTAATTAACAACAACAACAATCAAACATATCATCAGTCCATCAATCCTAAAGTCATCAATCATTCATGCATAAGGGTCATCAACAACTTATCGTCACCTCACATCTAAATCAAGGCGCACAAGTGTTCTGACTGTCACGTAACTCATCATACACCACACTTAATCCAAGGCACAAGAGCAAGTATTCGTTGTCCGCGGCGCAAGGTTCCAATCACATGAATGCAATCCTCCATCACACTACTTTCATTTCTTGCAAGGGTTAGTATCTAACAAACAATCATTACATCATAATACGCCAGAGACATCGATTATATTTCATAAGGCGCAAGAGTGTACTATTTTAATCAATCTTACTTCAATAAAATTTAGGACGCATCGGTCACCAAATTCTAAACCCGACAGGCATCATCCAGAGCTCTGACGAAACGCCCAGAACGGGTGCAGCGCGCAAAGGAAAAGCAGAATTAACTCTGTTGAGGAAGGATACGAGGACTCCGATGACTTTAACTGAGCGCAGAGAAGGGTGTGGATTTTTTTTTAGGTAAATTCATTCCTTCATGGCAACTCGCGCATGGTGAAAGGAACGCAGACCTCGGGAGGAGTGGAAACCCAGGTCTTCAACCTAAATCCGACATCCTGAAATCGCATTATGAGTTCTGGTTCAGTTCTGGTATAGCCATGTGAGTTCTGAGATAACCATGCGAGTTCTGAGATAGCCATTCGACTTCAAGGATAGAAAGACGAGCTCTTGGATAGCACACGACTTCTGAAATAGCAAGACGAGCTCTGGGATGGCAACATGACTTCTGAGTTAGCAATACGACTGCTGAAATAGCAAGATGATTGCGGAGATAGCAAGACGTAAGGAAGGTGATCGACCTGGCATGGATGGCATCCCGCTATTAGCTAAAGTTAGACTCCTTCCTGCCGGTTAAGGGCTCATATTGAAAGACTTCTGTCTAAAGGTAAAATTCTTCTTTACCTTCGGATTCTTTCTGTTAACTGTTAACTTGGTGATCATGTTCTATTGATGAAGGAAAAAGGTAAAAAGGAGGTATCGGGCTTAAAGTGTTGGTTTTCTCACTTTAAGCGGAGCCTCCCTTCTTACTTCCAAGGGAAGGATTTTTAGTAAAAACGCTGAGGTAAAATGAAAAACTTGCTGAGGAAATCGACCACGGAAAGAGGAACTCTGAACTAGAAGCAAATACAAAAATCGACCATTGACTGCGGCAAATTATTCCAATAACTAAACAAGTTAGGGCGAAGGGACAATATCAGTGATTCCGCCGAAGGAGAAAGGACTTCACGTAAGGAATCCCAAGGAAGAGTTAAACCATGACTACAACGTAAATTTAATGAAGACAACGATGAGTTAGAGGTGGGAACCATCCTTCTACAATCATTCTACTACAAACAAATGTTGATGTACACAATTCACAATGAATCCCTAAAGACAACATGCACTCTTACAAAAACTTGGAGTGAAATCTAATTCTATATCTAACTCAACAGATCGTCCAACATGTATATAAATACAAACTAGATTTCTTTACTTATATCAGATTACAATTATAACTCAGATTTAGGATATAGCATGATACAATTACCCTAGCAATACATATACAACATAACTTGGCGAAATGAAATTTCATTTGAAACCATAACCATACAAGAATAAAATTAAATTCAATACTATTGACATCTTAAACAAGAATACTGTAATCCAATGCTCGTTCGCTGATGTCCCTCGCCTGTCGGTGATCCTCCTCTCTCCCTCTTGCTAATCATTGAGACCGGTACCTCTCAGCCAATGATAGGGGTACTCTTATTCCCCTTGAGCCCCTTGAGTCCCCCGAGCCGCAAATGGGCCACACACACCACCAAGGATAAGCTAGCTCCCAGATCGCCTCACAAGGTCGAGCTACCACTTTCTAATCAAGCTAGGCATCTCATCTCCCATAAGAAAAATAAGTCAAGAAAATATCGGCATCGTAATCTTACGCCTACTAGTCGTCATCCATACTCCTCCTCTAACATCCTTTTTATAGAGTTTTCTTAGTGTTTAGTTTCCCAAACCCTCATCAGATTATTTTTATTAAATTTAATTAGGATAAACCTCCCCCATACATGTCACCTGATCCCTTAGTTGCACCATACATTAATTAATTAATTAATTAATTAATTCAATTTTTCCTATTTCCCTCACCCATCTAAAAGCGTTCATAAAAATGCTCCTCAGTGTCCCTTTATTCCCTTACATTTCTTAAATCACTCACGCCTTAATTAAAACCTAGTTGAGTTCACAATTAGAAGGTTCCAAAGGCTAGATTCCCTACTAAGTTAGACATTTCCCTTTTCTTTAAGTTCCCCTTTTTATCTAAGTTCAGAATTAGCAGGTTTAGACATAAACAATGATTTACCTTTTTAATAATTTAATCCTTCATTAAAATTTCACTTTAATTATTAATGTTTGAATTTTCTTTACCCCCTTCTTGTTACATGTCCATTTAGTTTTTTTGTTTAATGTTCTACTTAGACCTAGGTTTTAAATTCACTAGGCTTGGTGACAATTTTTAAGGGAAAAAATTAGTTATTAAACTTTACTCATACCATCATTCATTTTAAGTCTAACCAGGTCCTAAGGAGGCATATTTTTCTAGGTACTAGGTTTATTAACTTGCCAGAGTAAAAATAGCAACGTGCCCTTCAAGACACACTACGTTCTTCAAGGGTGCCACTCGTTTGCATTCCTATTTTATTTGTGCGATGTGCCCTTCAAGATGCACTACGTGCTCCAAGGGTGCCACTTACCTTTTGACTGATTTTGGTAGACGTAAAACCCCTAGAGTCTATATTCTGTCATGTGACCTTGTAGGAGACTAAGGGCTTCTAAGGAATAAGGACCCTACCTTATTGCGCACCCCTTGGAATCATCGTGAGTGACTGTCACAGTCTGCCCTCATGGCATCATGGATCTCTCAAACTAGGTAATCAATAACCTACAATTCGAGCCACAGTTGGAGTTCTAGTAGGTTGTGGAAGGGATACTACCACACCTCTCCCTCAATATCTCTGGTTGTCATGTGTGATCCCTTTACTCCTAATGTGAGTCTAGTTAACAAGCTATCGTCATCCTGCATCTATCAACGAAATGTGTCAATGATAACAATCAACATCATAATATCTAGTCATATGTGACATATGTAATATCAAAACATTCAAACCATAACCTTCCACTCCCTAACTCGATCCAGAATCCAAGGAGATCCATCGATGCCATTGGCATCCTCAAATGTCCAGAGTCCTGTAGACTCAAGAAAACTAGTCAATATCACATGTTGATATAAATAACATAAAATAATGTATCATAAAATCCACAAACATCATCATGCTCCATAATCGAATCAGTCAATCATATAGTGAACCAGATCACTTGCACACAAGTGTCCACAAGAATAAGTCACATTGGGTGTGTGCAAGAGCGGGATGTTACACTTTCAATGGAATAAAATGGTCCACCACCACCATGATGGAATCATGTTGCTTGCTTGTTCTGGGGAAGCCTGTGATGAAATACATTGTCACCACTTCCCACTTCCACTCAAGAATGGGTAATGGCTGTAGAAACCCAGCTGGGTGTCCATGCTCAACTTTGACCCTTTGACAGTTCATACATCTGACGATGTACTCTACAATTTCTTTCTTCATGCCTGGCCAATAGTAATGGCTCTTGACTATTGCCACAATTATTTGATATCTAGGGTGCCCATCATAAGGCACATTATGCATCTCTTTCAAGATCATACTCAATTCGTGATAACTTGGTACATAAATTTTGTTCCTGTACAAGAGAATTCCAACAATTCCCAATTCATAATCTTCTATTTTTTGTAGCATCTTAGCTTGTTGTAACTTTGTTACCATTTCCATGTACTGTGTATATGCTAATGCAACTTCCAAAACTCCATCTTTAAGATCGGTTTGATACATGTTGATGGTTCTAACATGTATTTCATGCACTCCCTTGCTGAGTGAATCAACCACTTTGTTCTCCTTTCCTTTGATGTGCTTGATATCAAAATCATATTCACGGAGGAATCCCAACCATCTGCTTTGCCTGGAATTTAAATTAGGCTGATCAAACAAATATTTCAGATCATTATGGTCTGTCTTCAGCTCAAACATATTTCCCATGAGGTAGTGACTCAACTTATTCAAAGCATGTACTATGGCTGCCAACTCCAAATCATGAGTGGCATAGAGCCTTTCACGCTCTTTCAATTTTCAGGATTCAAAACATATCACAAACCCATTCTAATTGAGGACTCCACCCAGTCCTTCTTTGCATGCATCTGTGCAAACCACAAACTCTTCATTCAGATATGCAATCTTCAGAATTGGAGCACTGGTTAACAACTGCTTCAATTATTGGAAGCTCTTTTCACATTCTTCAGTCCATTGAAATTTTACTCCCTTCCTTTGCTAGAAAGTGATTGGGTGAGAAATTCTCGAAAATCATGGAATGAATCTCTTGTAGTAGCCAGCTAGACCCATGATGGATCTGACTTCTGTCACATTCTTAGATGTTTTCCACCCTTTAATGGCCTCAATATTTTAAGGGTCCACTGCTATCCCTTCTTTAGATATGATATGCCACGAATAGTGAATTATGTTTTGATAAAATGAGCACTTGCTCAATTTGGCATACAACTGATGCTCTCTTAGCACTTGCAACACCATCCTCAAATGATTCTCATGCTCTTCTTCCAATTTGGAATATACAAGGATGTCATCCAAAAGGACAATGACAAACTTATCTAAATATTCTCAAAAAACACCATTCATTAGGCACATGAAAACAATTGGTGCATTTGATAACCCAAATGGCACCATTGTCAACTCATAATGACCATACCTTGTCCTAAAGGCGGTTTTGTTGATGTCTTCCTATTTAATCCTTATCTAATGGTATCGTGGTCTGAGATCTATCTTTGAAAATATCCTTGCATCCTTCAACTGATCGAAGAGATCATCAATCCTTGGTAGAGGATACTTGTTCTTTATAGTCACTTTGTTCAACTATTTGAAATCAATACACAATCTCGATGTCCCATCTTTATTCTTCACGAACAAGACTGGGGCACCCCAAGGTGACACACTTGGGTGTATATACCCCTTCTTCATAAGCTCTTCAAGCTTCATTTGCAACTCCTTCATCTCTGGTGTACTCATTCTGTAAGGAGTCTTTAATATTGGAGTTGCTCCAGGAACTAAATTTATAGAGAAATCAATATCTCTCTTTGGGGGTAGTCCCGGTACCTCCTTGATCACATCTTCAAATCTTCCAGGACTACATGATCCTTCAGATTTGGCACCTTATCCTTAGATACTTCCTCCATATGGGCTGCAAATATTTGACAACCCTTCCTGTAACACTTCTTTAGTTGCATTGCTGAGATTTCCCGGACAATAACTGCCCTGGGAATTCCTTGGACTGCTCTCTGATTTTCTTCCTTATCCAAGCAAGTGAATGCCTTGTTATGATAGTCTAATATGGCATGGTGTTGGTCCAGCCAATCCATACTAATTAGGCAATCATATGGTTCCAAAGGAAAGATGTTCAAATTTTCCTTGGTACTCAGTCCATTCATGCCCACTGGACAGGATTTAACAAACTCAACAACCTTTCCCTTGGCTCCTATAGCCATCTACACTAACGAAGATTTCCCATGCTTGCTTCTTGGTAATTGAAATCTTTCCACTACCTTAGAATCTATATAGCTATGACTAGCCGTGAATCTATTAAAATAGGAAAGGCATGGTTATTGATCATACCTTCAACTTCAATCATGTGTGATTGAAACTCAACTTGCTTGTTGTCCAGGACTGCATAGATACTTGGTACACTTATGCCCATCTCCTCCACTATTTTTGCTTGCTGAACATGGTGAAAGTCTCTCACCTTGTCCTTTCCGTGAGGTAAATCTCTATACTTATGATGTTGTTTACAACCCCAACATTGCATAGGTGTCTGCCTTGGCCTTTTCCCACCTACTTCAACCATCCTGGGCTCTCTCAAAACTGGCTGTCCTTGAAGACTATTTCTGAAAAATGGTGGCTTGTTTCCCTTCTGCCTCTGCTCCCTCTTAAACGTCCTCTTGTCTTCCCAATATTTTTAGAAAGTAGGATTTCTTTTATGTTGATCATATAAACAATTTTCCCTCCTTATGGTTTCTTCCAAAGTTTTAGGATCATCATACTGGATTTTGTCACTGATGAAAAATGGCAACCCACTCATATATCTCTGGATATTAACTGTCTCATCCTTAATGAAAGAGACATACTTCAACAACTCTATAAATATCTTTTCGCATTCATCTATAGTTATGCTGCCTAATTTAAGTTCAAAGAACTCTTTCATATTTCTATCATAGTATCTCTTGGTTAAGTACTTCTTTTCAAAATGTCTCTTGAATTCCTTCCATGTAACATTATTCTCTCTGATGTGCTGCACTTGCAGAAGATGAACCCACCACATGGATGCCTTTCTTTTCAGTTGATATATTGCAATTCTTCCTTCTACGCGAGAGGAATAATTATGCAATTGAAAATATTTCCTCATGCCAAGTAGACATGTCTCAGCATCTTCATCTTTCTGGTGCCCTCCATAAAAAATAGAGGTTTGATTTTATTCATTTCACCCTTTAGTTCACCCACTTCAAATATCCTATGCTTTCTGGTAGGAGATGGACTTGAAATGTTGTGTGACTTACTTTTGGAATGCCTTTGGGAGTGTTGGTGATGTATGTTACCACTTCTTCCTCTTCTTTCCTCATCAGGGGACATGTGGCTCCCTGATTTGCTGGATCCACTTTCCTTATACAACTTCTTTTCAGGCTCTGCATTAAATTCATATTGAAGTATTCCTATTGATGCTTGGCTCTCATAATCCTTTCGTTATTTGCCTGGTGAATTTGGACATATTTTTGTAAATTTTTAATAATTTTCATCATGCCCATGTCTTTATCTATTTCTTCTCCATGCCCATTGGATTTTGTTCCTTCAACTCCCAAATGGACATCCATTCCTTTAGCTTCATCCTCCAGAATGTAAGAGTCCCATGCCTCCCCCATTTCTCTACACTATGTGACAATTCGGTTGGGTTCTCACAATTGTTAACTCTGCAAAATGTGCAGTCAACCGAATTTTGTCAGGATATTTGTCTTTAATAATTTTCCAGAATAACTTAACAATCTGATTCAACAAAAGAATATCATACTCCATTTTCTATGGGTCTTGGTCGATCAAGAACCCCTCAAGCTCCTATATCTAAGCGTTGCTCTGTTCTGCAACAATGTTAAGGCACCAGCCCCTTTTCTTCAGCCCTTAATTCGCATGTGGCCATGGATGTGACCAAGTGCTATTAGTTGGGTGCTTATCCAGAGCCTTGAAACTTCGGGGCTCCAGAGCTTCAAAAGTTTCCTTTTCCACACATCACAAACATCACAGAACATTGAAATGGCAAATTCATGGAGGATGATGGATCTACTGTCCACATTCTTTGTTTAGATCTACGGTGGACAGGAGCTCCCTGACTTCAGGCTTTGGTGGTTTCCAAAGCATAGCACTACAAATATTTCGGAGTGCCGAATTGGCGAACTTGCACCATGAATATTCGAATACTTCCACGTCACCCACGGTGACCTCATCACGTCACGTTACTTCGACGCTACGAAACTTTGGGGATTTCTTCCTCCCATTCCATCATGAACCATTTCTTCCAGAATTTCAAGTCTCCAGACCTTGGGATCTGACGCTATGCGTCCCTTGTGACCAACGGTCGAGATTAACTTCGACCTTCGAGAGTTATCTACTTAATGCTAACTATAACATATTTCCTCCAGAGTACCAAGTCTCCGGACTTCATGATCTGGCGCCACACATCTACTGTGACCAAGTTATTGTGGACCCAATCTAGTTAAATACTTCACCAAGGTTTTAAATGCTTTATGCATTCATTAGGGGCCCCACTAACCATGCTTGAGAGGAGTGCCATGTAGAAAAATACTAGATACAAACACGTGGCCCAATCATAAGGGTGACACGTGTCACGTTCTATCTGGAATTTTTGTCTTCCAAAGGTTCTTAACTCATTGACATGTGGCACACATCCCATGTGTCCATGTCATCTCTAGTGACATCAGCAGGCCACGTCACTTTAGGACTTCGGGCTTCGGGGCTTCGGGATATTCCACACTAGCACATTCTAATTCTCCTGAATGCCGAACTTCTGAACAAGATGATCTTATGACACGTGTCTTCTTTTGTGAACGATCCAGATGAAATCCAAACTTCTAGAGTTTGTGCCTTAGCACACTTTGTTTCTCCCAAAGGCCGAATTTCGAACGACTGTGATATCTACGACTCACAACCACCCACACGTAGATCTGACAGCTGAGATTTGTTTTTCCACCATTGTGACTTACCTTCTTCTCTTCGCTTGATCTAATGACTCCAATCTATTCTTTCTCAAATCCAATGATAAATGCTTCTCCTCGGATCACTCCCCGACCACCCTGGTCGGACCATGCTACTCCAGAAAAGATTCATACTCTAATACACACACACACACACACATATAATGCAATTTTAACCAAACATAAACATTCTGTTCATACACATATTCTTGCGGAAGTGACAATAATACATACACATTTAACAAATGACTTACGTTCTGCTATCACACATCATAATGCAGAAATAACAGTAAAATCATACATGCAGTAATCATAGGAAAAACCCATAAATATAACAACATATATAAAATACACAACATGTAACCAAACTTAGAAATTGTACTTATCTTTTAATGGAAGTACACCAACTATGTGTAGACCTTCCACAAACCTCCCAACCTTAGACCACACTCGTCATCACTCTCAGAAGTGGGTCACCCTTGAGCTAGGACTAAACTCCACCAAGAAAGGGATTTCTAGGCTAGGCAGGGACAACAAGAAGTTGCACAGTACAAGAGGAAGGATTTCCTCCATGGAGCCACTTACGCCCACCGCTCATAGACTTCCTCCAGGAGAACTCACTTTCTCAACACACTCTCTCACCTGGAGAGAGTTGCTCACAGGACCGACAACCTGATTCTTATATCCACACTCTCTCACCTGGGAGAGTTACCCACAGGCCTGACAACCCACCTCTTCAAACCAACTCTTAAGTCAACTAGGTAACCATAGTAGTAAAATTGGGTAAGGCAAGGGATGACTCAACAATTTACATAGGTTCACGATGGTAAAGGGTTCAACAATGGCAGAATTGGATGACTACGTGTCTACTCAGTGTGTGAGTGAATCCCAGGCAACAGATGGCTTTCCTGGTCCCCATGCTGAGAGAGAACTCCTTAGGAAAATATGGCCCAAATGCTTCATGTCCCCCCAACAATGGTGGTAATTCCCACATAAATCTGTATGCGTCTTGGGTGACACTTGGCTCTCCAAGAGCACGTTCCTCTCCACTTGGAACCCGTTCCTCTCCCCAAAGGAACTTAGGATAACTGGGTTTATTTCCCCAAGATTTAGTAATATAAGGAAATACATTATAATATTCCCTTGGGTTAATCCCTCAAGCTTAGCCCCTTTTCCTAGTCTCTCAACCCCCCTCCCTTACCCAACCTAGTGGATCTTAGTCGCCCACACTCTTTCTTCATGGTCAGTCTATAGGCAACGATGCTATTTATATTAATAATATGAATATTTACATGTACAAAATAGGACCCTGACCTTTAACATATAGGCTCTCTGACCTAATAAACACATAAGCCTCCAACTTATAATTACTTTGCTCACTAGCCTTCAAAACATGTTACATTCATAATTACAACCCGGGCTTGGCCTTGGGATATTACATAAAAAAACACTTTTGTTTCCATGCGTGATTCATGCATGTGAAAATCGCGTATATATGCTATTTGTCAGTTTACAAACTGAGTATACCCTCAAATTTGTGAAAAAATAAAAATATTCCACATTTTCGGGTGGGGTTTTCGACTGGGCTCGTTCCCAAACTTGCCTTGGCCCATACACAATGGAATACAACCACCTTAACCTATTTAGGATGACATATAAGCACCTATGGGGGTGTGGACGAGGGGAGACAACCTTGGTGCAAGATTATGTCGATGAATTTGCAAGCTTCCCCATTTCCCTGAGCCTCTAAGTAACATCCCCCTGATCTGGAAACTTGTTTTCCAACATTCTTTCCTCTCTCATATATGACTGTAGGTTGTGTTCCTATCCCTTCTGAGTCATTTGAGGAAGAGCCACCTTGTTGAATTGATTCTTGAAGGGTCCAGTGGAGGAACCTGAGCATTTGGCTTCGAGGGAGTTCCGACAGTTAGAGTCAAGTTCTAATTACCTACTTATATTGTTTTCAATAAAATAGTTCTCTTTCCTTCCATATACGTGTAATTTTTTTTAATCTGTTTATATATGTTAACTTTCTTTACATATTTGAATTTGTACATTACATGTTTAACTTGATTTCATAACTACCTTGTTGCAGTATAGGATTGATCTCCTTTTGCAGGTTGGTACAGGAAGATATCATGAACAAATCAAAGGACGAGATCAATGAACTACATCGAACGTTAGATACAAGGTGTGAAGTCTTTTATTCTCTCTTCCAAGTAGTTATTTTATTGCAATTTTGTATGTGTGAGGGTAGGGTTTTTATTTTAAATACAGTTAGGCTATGTTGTGACATAGAACTAAGGTCACAGGGTAAAAATACCAAAACAGAATTGGCAACCCTATTGGGGAAGCATTTCTCCTAGTTTGGGTTGGTCTTAGGGTTCTTGTGTTGTCTTGATTTATGTAATTTTATTGTTTCCTAGGCTTTCTTTCAAATCATTTTCCATCTCAGAAACTTTTCCTAAGTTTCTAGAAGCTTCCATTTGGGGTTGAAGTCTCTTTCCTTGAGTATTTCTAAGCCATACATGCTTTGTCTCTACTTGAATCATGTATATACAAAATTTTCCTTAGTTTTAATAGTGTAGGTATGTTATTCATTGTGTACACAGTTGCATATCTAGTTGAGAACTTGGTTTTTGGGCCTTTCTCTTAGTTTTGGGAAAATGTAAGTTGGATGTTTAGTATGTTCTAAGAATTCTTTGTTTGATTTTGTATTTTATTGATGTGTTAAGTCTCCGAAAACTTGGAAATCATGCTAAAAAGTTCTTGCTCTTTGATTTCCATTCATTTGGCTTTCTTTTGGTCTTTCTGATGCATTTTTGGTTTTGGGGTTTAGACTAGATTTTTCCAATTTTTTCTAATTGTATACACACTTTTCTTTGACAAGAATTGTGTACATACTCTACCCATTATATACAAGTCAAGTGCATACATAAGTGTTAAAAAGCACATAAGTATTGGGTCATATACGTTCTTTTTAGAAGGCCAAATCATGTATATACATGCTTTGTAGAAGGACAAAACGTGTATAAACTTCATACACAATTCCTACAGTTATATAGGGAACTTACATAATATTATATACACTATTTATTTTCTAGTTTGCAAAATGCGTATACCTCCAAAAAGTGACTTTTTTGCTTGTTTTTCAATCTTTTTGAAGCTCTGTTTTATTTAGTTTGGGGCTCTTTTTTTGGGATTTTGGTCCCAAATTTTTTTTTGGCCTATAGGAGGTTGGTAAGGCATTAAATTTGAGTGGATTTGTTTTTATCCATCTTTGTCTCACTTTTATCCCTTGGATTGCATGACTATAATACTAGTCACGTTCTCAAGATCTCGATTTTCTGGTCACTATTATGGTATTTTTTTAAACTTGAGTTTGTAGTTGAGTATGGTATTTTTTTAAACTTGAGTTTGTAGTTGAGTTTGAGATTTTTATTTTGTGTTTTCCTTCGATTTTTCAAACATATAACAACAAATATTTCTTTCTTTTAGCATCTTTTGTTAGTTTTTCTTTAGTAGAAACAAGAAGAAAATGAAAAAAAAAACCTAGTTTTTTGCTAGTTAGGCCTGTTTCTTTCTTTGCATTGTGTATCATTGTTATTTGAAAAAGAATTAGATATTAGCAATATGATTTTGTTTTATTCTCATCTTGAAATAATTTCAAAAGAAAAATAAGAAATCAAATCCTTTTGTTTGCTTCTTATGTTTCTCTTGAAAGTTGCAATGTGCATTTTGCACCAGGAAAGGAAAAAATTGCATTTCAAGGTTTGAAAAATTGTTCATGCATTTTTAATTTTTTGAAACTCTTTTTCGTTGAAGGATTAGTGTAAGTTTTCTTCGAAAATTTTCTTATAAGTTTCATTTTTGCAAGAGTCTAAAAAAACATCATTTTCACTCCACGCTCTTGTTTAGTAAATAACATCCTATAAAATGAACGCTAACTAAAATCAATTAGATATTTTAATTTTATTAGGGTAAACAAACAAGTTTAGGATAGGGCCTTGGTTTAGGTTGGAGACTTAATTTATCTAAGGAAAAAAAAAAACTTAGGAGTCTGAGCTAGGGAGTGCAAAACCCATTTTTCATAAGTATAGCCGGGAAGCTCCTCTCACACATGAGTCAAACACAAGGTCGCACAATGGAGAGTCGAGGAGATAACCCCTCTGAGGCTTAACTGAGAGTAGTGGATTAAATGTATCTGGGGTTTTTTCGTGAAGTGACACAGACTCATTTGGCGTCGATCTTATGTGAATTTTGAACCTGGTTGTATTTTTCCTGAAGTGACATTGGCCCTCTTGGTGGAAATTCTTTGGAAGCTCCATACCTAGTTCGAGATTTTCTAAAGTGACATCAACACTTTTGTAGACAGTCCTCTGGAATAGATTCAAGCTGAGTTACCCTACCCACATGTCTAGTCCCATCTATCTATTGTGTCCCCCAGATGTTGATTGGGAGTTGGTAACCTTAGTTTCTTTTCCTAGGGAGCTTAAAGGTGACTACAAGGGTTTCCTATGGTACCTAGGGAATATTTCACATCACACTTTTCAATATTGTTTGAGCATGCCTCACAAAACATGGGTTCTTGCACCAGATAAGGCTGGTTAATGGAGGTCAGGATAATTGCTTCTCACTCCTTCATTCATTGTCCCACGAGACTTAATTAACCCGTCCCTTCATCTTGAAGGTCCCTTTCCACTTTTTCATTGCTTTGGACTCATGTTCTTATCCACCTAGGCTGAAGATTTGGAAAAAAACAATTCTTGCGATGTTTCTCTTAGGTATTTTTAGTGGAGTATTTCTTTTTATAGCTGGCCTTAGGTTGTGTCAACATCACCCCTTTTGAATCATTGATTCAAGGTGTTCGACCAATTGTTCCGCTGGTCAGGAAGGACCCCTGGTCTTTCTCTTGAAGCATGGAGCTGCCTCCTAGAAGGCATGGGATTTTATACCACTAGTTTTCTAGAGTCAGTGCATGAGAATTTTATGGACATGAACAATCGTGCAAGGGAAAAACCTGTGCATAAGAAATTCATGGCCAAAGTTCTTGAGGATACCACCTAAAAGACCCCTTCCCAAGGGGATTCTTGTGAACTGAAATATGACGGCGGTATGCCAGTTGGTTGACAAAATTCTGTCAGCACTCCGAAAAAATGTGGTTACCAGTTTCATCGGTGTATATTGATCGAATAATCCAACGAACATATTACCGTCGGATATCTGACACCATGTCGTCGGTATATCGACTTCCCTAAGGACCAAAACCTTGTCAAAATCAGTCATTATTTCCGACACATATGCGTCAAATGGTTTGCGTAACTACATGTCGAGTATCCGATAGAGAAGCAAGATATATGACATATGTTTTTTGGACTATGCTTCAAATATTTGATGAACATGTATGTCGCATATCCAACATCCAAAAAAAATATCCGATGGAGGTGCCATACCTCTAACATATATGTTTTTTGAACGATGTGTCGAATATTCGACAAGAAAGTATGCAGATATTCGACAACCAAACAACATATCCAATGGAGGCGCCATACCTCTGACAGATATGTCTGTCGAACAGTGCCTTAGATATCCAATAAGAAGGTATGTTGGATATCCAACAACCAAATATCATATCTGACGAAGGTGCCATACCTCCAACGGATATGTCTGTCGGACGGTTCGTCGGATATCAGACAAACCTATATATATTAAAAAAATAATAATGAGATTAATGGCCCATAAATATTTTTTTCCTATTGACCAATTAGACCTGTTACGTTGTTTCCACCCAAGTTATTATCTTAGCAAGGACTTCCATAGTAATTTGGTCCAATTTTTTTTTTCAATCCCTTGTAATGTAGTCTCTATTTGTTCTATGGTATAAGGATTGTAAATGAAATATCCCAAACTTATCCCTTTGCCTCTTCATAAATTCTTATTGAGGTAGTAAAAAAAAACATGCAATGAAGAAAGATAATTGGATATTAAGTTCTAATCTTGCAGTTTCGGAAATGGATTTGGATATTAACTTTGAGGAGCCAAGGTTCTAAAAAATGTTGATTTAAACCATCTGTCAAAAGGTTTTTGGGTAGTTACCTGATTCTAGGAAGGATAACTAACATCTAACTAATTTTCCCCTTTATCTCCTTAAATTATTTTCTTTACAATCATGTAGAGAAAATGAGTAATTCATTCCTCAAATGAAGGCAACAATTCTATAATATACATAGTGCTTCAACTATCCCAAATTAGTTGGACTTACCCCTAGAGATGTGCACTACTATAATTCTAGGAGAGTTACATACAAAAATATTAAACCTTCTTTTGAAACGTGTGCATACATACAAATATTTCCTCCAAATCATTATTCCAACTCATCAACATGTAGAAGAGAAGGGTTTATCAACATTTTTGTGGAACTTGATAGCAACTTTCCCATGTCCATCAGTTGAACATGTAAACAAAACATATCAGGATGTTGATGAGAAACTCATTTCTCGTTGTCAAAGGACAAAGTTGATTGTAACTCTCCTAATTGTAAAAAATATTCATCCATATCAAGGAATGGAGCCCATCTTTAACCTACAACATCATTTCTAATCATCGTTCCAACACATAAATTCATGCATTCTACCCTCATCTCTAACAAAATCATTCATTTAGACATGAAATTTGCAGCATAAATGTGTAACATCCCAAGGGTCATAATATGCATGAATTTAATTAAAAAGGCATAAGGTGAAAGGTGAAAGGCTCAAATTTAGGAAGTAAAAGAGGAAAAGTTGATGAGAAAAATAGGGAAATTACCAGGCTCATCACCCATCACTTTTGTTAAGGGGATAGGTTGGCTCAGTATTATTTCACATAAACACAACTTAAGGACACAAAATACCAACTTAATTCCACTAACTGACAAGTCATATCTTAAACCTTAGGACTATATCAAGTCATACATAACCTTGAAATGTAGAAATAATAGGACATAAAATTGTATAACCTTTATCTTTATCAATTCGATGCTAAATCTTGTGCCAGGGGAAGAATTTGAAGAAAATCTATAATATCTATGTCATGCAAAGTCCTATTCAATTCTTCAACCATCTAGAAAGCAAGTAAAAATTGATGAATAATAAGAAATAAAATTATATATTCTTTATATTTATTAAGTCCATGATAGAACTTGTGCCTAGGAAAGAATTTGAAGAAATCCTACAATCTCTATATCATGCAAGGCCTATCCAATTCTTCAACCACCTAGAATGCAAGTAAAATGTGTTTTATTAGTGGAAATAATGGAAATTTCCACTGAAGCCTTACCCAAGCATCGATCAAAAACTATTTTTATTATTTCGCTACTAATAACACATTACAACTTCGTGAAGTTTCTACCTAAAATGTGAAAATCTAGATGTACAAATTACAAAAAAAGAGTGCAAACTTGGGTGTATACATTTTTCTCCTTTAGACCAATATTACTCAATGCTAATCCAACCTTCAATGAAATAAATTTGTGGATACATGATCTTCTCACAGCCATTCATTATTTTTATTTATTTTGAAAACCTAATACACAAGTAGGCTTCCACTTGCACACAAGAGTGACATGTTTGACTTGAAGGAGTTCAGAGATTGACAAGTCTATGAAAGTTGGAGTCACATTAAGGAAGTTCAACCAGAATTTGTCTAAGTATGGGCATACATATTGATAATTGTACCTAAGGTGTGGAATAATGTAGAAGGATAAGTCACGTAGAATACACATTGCAATGATCAATCCATGCTAATGATTGAAGTGGTAGAAAATTATGTGTTGTAGATGTGATAATATTTTGGTCATGTAGTCTAGCATTGCAACCTATTTGCATGGGAGGAAATTTGGCCGTGTTGATTTTTTTTTGTGCTGCCTCATAGACATTCACAACTAGATTAGTTCAAAGCATGTTGGTGCAATTGGACAACTCAATGGATTGGTGCATGAAATACAAACTATCATGACATGTTGTCTTCTACAACTTTGTCTCATACTTTGCTCTAAATTTGTGTAAAATAATGTAAAGTATGGAATACAAATAAATG